>JAGKTI010005298.1:0-45792 GCA_018397915.1 Birgus latro | reverse complement strand
GGCTGAATGAGAGCAAACTTCCAGCAAGAAGGAAAGGTACAAGTTGAGAGACAAAGGCGAAAGAGTTTACCTAGGCAGGGTGTAAGCACAGAAGCACAGTTTTTGAGGACAACAGGAGGGACTCCATCAGGACCGTATGCCTTTTTAGTATTGAGGCTAGTAATGGCAGAGAACACATCAGCTGAAGAAATTTTAATGTCAGTCAAGAGGAAGTCAGAGGGGGGAAGTGATGGAGGAATAGCACCGGAATCGTCTAAGGTGGAATTGGAGGAGAAAGTCTGAGCAAAGAGATCTGCTTTATCAGCAAAAAAATAGCTACAGAGCCATCAGAGTAGAAAAGAGGAGGGAAGGACGATGAGGTAAAGTTGTTAGAAGGGTTTTTGGCAAGGTGCCAGAAGGAGCGAGAAGAATTCGAGTTGAAGAGTTGGGAACATTTAGCATGGATGAAATTGTTTTTAGCAGAGCGAAGAACAGACTTAGCACGATTCCGGGCAGAAATATATAAAAGGTGTGATTCAGGGGTGGGTTGGCTCCGGTACCTCTTATAGGCCCTCTCCTTGTTGCGGACAGCATTAGAACAAGCGTGATTAAACCAAGGCTTTCTTGCATTAGGCAGAGGATATGAGAAAGGAATGTATGCTTCCATGCCCGAGAGAATAACCTCCGTAACGCGCAAGGCACACTCAGATGGCTCCCGGCCATGGAAGCAATAATCATTCCATGGAAAATCAAAGAAGTACTGCCTGAGGGCCTCCCAATCTGCAGCTCCAAAGTGCCACAGGCGGCGTTTCTTTGGAGGGTCCACAGGCCATACTGGAGCGATTGGACATGTTAAGGTAATAAGATTATGATCGGAGAAGCCCAACGGAGAGAAAAGATGAACAGTGTAAGCAGAAGGATTAGTTGTTAGGAAAAGGTCAAGTATGTTGGAACTCTCTCCAAGGCAGTCAGGGATATGGGTAGGGTGCTGTACAAGCTGCTCTAGGTCATTAAGGATAGAAAAGATGTAAGCTTGTTCACCAGGTGGATCAGTGAAAGGAGAGGAGAGCCAAAGGTGGTGGTGAACATTGAAATCTCCTAGAATGGAGATTTCAGAGAAAGGAGAAATGGACAGAATGTGTTCCATCGTAGACGTAGAAGTAAGATAGTCTAAGAATTTTTGATAGTCAGTAGAATTAGGAGATAAGTAAACAGCACAGATATATTTAGTCAGAGAATGACAGGAAAGCCGAAGCCAGAGAGTAGAGAATTCAGAAGAATCAAGTTCAGGAACACGAGAGCAAGACAGATCGTTGCGTACATATACGCAACAGCCATCTTTGGCTTTGAAACGAGAATAGAGAAAGTAGGAGGATACAGAAAAGGGTTTGCTGTAAGTTGCCTCAGACAGCTGAGTCTCAGTGAGAAAGAGAAGGTGAGGTTTAGAGGAGAAAAGGTGGTGCTCGACAGCGTGAAAGTTAGAGGAAAGGTCGCGAATGTTACAGAAATGAAGAAGGAGTGAGTCAGACAGTGGTTCCAGGCAGCTCTTTCAGTCGTCACCAGGAGAGGGGCGGATGGTGGGGGCATTTATGGTCCCCCCCCCCCGGGGACTCCAAGGCATGATTTTTGTGCGCCATTTTGAAGAAATTTTGAAAAGGAAGTGCAGTGTGTAGCGTGTATGTAGTTTGGTGTTGACAGTTAGAGAAACTTGTATTGGAGAGCATGCTAGTCTACTCTCTGTGTAACTGAGACATTGAAAAAGTTCAGCAAAGGAGGATGGTCAGGAACAAGTCCTGAGGGCTGATGAAACGGGAGCTCCAGCTCTCCCTGTCATCAGCTTTCCATCCTCCTTGGGAGTACTGCCCTGCTCGACTGGTGCTACAGTCTCCTCACCCTGACTCCATGGTTGTTCAATCTGTATATGGATGGGGTTATAAAAGAGATACAAGGTCGGGCAGTGGATGTTGGAGCAGTCCTAGTGAGAGAGGGCAGTGTTTGGAAACTCCCTGTACTGCTGTTTGCAGATGATACTGTGTTGCTGAGTGAAGACAAAGGGGAGCTGCAAGGCTTGGTAGATGAGTTTGGGAGAGTGTGTAAGAAACGGAATCTAAAGGTGAATGTGGGGAAGAGTAAAGTGATGGTCTTCGAGAGAAGTGAAGCCAGTGAGTGTACAGTGAGATTGGATGGGAAGGAAATGGAGTGTGATGGGCAGTGTAATGAGTAAGGATGGAAGTCTGGAGGGTGAAGTGCTCGAAAGGGTACAGCAGGGATGGAAGGTTGCTGGTTCGTTGAAAGCAGTGATAAGAAACAGAGAGGTGAGCATGGAAGTGAAAAAGTTGTTACATGACAGTATTGTGATACCAACTCTGACATACGGAAGTGAAGCTTGGACCCTGTTGGAAGGACAGAAGTCAAGAGTGAGAGCAGTGGAAATGAGTTATTTGAGAGGAGCATGTGGAGTCACATGGAGAGAGAGACTAACAAATGAGGAAGTGAAGGAGCATTGTGGTGTGGTTGAGGACGCGATGGGAAGCGTTAGGAGAAACACGTTAAGGTGGTTTGGGCATGTGGAGAGGATGGAGAGTGAAAGACTGACGAGGAGAGTGTATGTGAGTGAGGAGGAGGGGGCGAGAGGGAGGGGGAGGACGAGGATGAGATGGAGAGATGGAGTGGAGAGGTATATGAGAGAGGGGGGTGTGAGTTGGGAGCGTGGTAGTGAAATGGCAGGGGACAGAGTGACATGGAGGTGATTTGTTTGTGGCCACCACATTCGGGACTGAGGCGTCTGGCAATAGATAGATAGACAGAGTGTACATCTTTTTTCATTTCTAACTATTGTACATACAGTATTTCTCTTTACATGTACCAAAATAAATGACACTGTAGTTGAACATAAAAAATTACTGTAACACAGTACTGTACTGTACTGCACTGCACTGTACACCATGAAGCAATTTGTAATATAATAGGTTCACAGAAAAATGGATATTTTGAAGTAAACTACACCACGATAGTGTCGCTGCACCTCATCTTTGATACCATCATATTTCTTTTGCTAATATTCGAATTTTAGGCTATTTTTCCCTTCATTTTCAAGCAGGAGACTTTTTCAAGCAATAGACACTTGTCCCCCCCACTAGTCCGTTGATACGAGGGTAAACTGTATCAGGGGAGTTACTGTTCAGCTAGGTTGTGTCATATTTAGTTAAACACTTAGGTTAATTTAAACACTTAAGGTAAAGAAAGTAAGACAGTGTGAAATGGGATATAGTAGGGGAGTGAAAGATGAGAATAATAGATTGCTGGTGGAGAGGAGAGAGAAACTGAGGAGATGGAAGGAGCATTTTAAGAATTTGTTGAATACAGAGAGTGAGAGCAGTGCGAGTATAAGTGGTTGGGGAATGGCTGGGACAAGAACAGGTGAGAGGAGGGAGTAAGAGATCAGCAGGGTGGAAGTAGTGGAAGCAATGAAGATCAAGATGGGAAAGGCCCCAGGAATTGATGGAGTGTGTGGTGAAATGCTGAAGTATGGGGGTGAGACTGTTGTGCAGTGGATATGGAAGTTGTGTAGATTGGCTTGGGAAGAGGGAAGGGTTCCAGAGGACTGGAAATCCGGTATAATTGTTCCTTTATATAAAGGAAAAGGAGAGAGAGAAGTATGTGGTAACCACAGGGGTATTTGCCTTCTTAGTGTGACTGGAAAGGTATATGGCTGAATACTTATTGACAGGGTTAGGCATATAACAGAGGAGTTAGTTGGAGAAGAACTAGGGGGCTTTAGGAAGAGAAAAGGGTGTGTAGGTCAGATATTTGTTCTAAGGTGTTTAGTGGAGAAGTATCTAGAGAAGGAAAGAAAGTGTATTCTGCCTTCATGGACTTGGAGAAAGCTTATGTCTGTATTAAGTACTTCCTATGATCTCCAGTCTTTCAAACGCGGTGTGTCCAGGCATCTCGAAATGAATGGATCTTGAATTTGGCTCTCTTTTGTATTGTTTTTGTTTTTTCTTGGAAGGAACAGTATGCAGGCCCATGGCCTTTGGTTCCTTCTTCCTTGCAAAAAAAAGAAAAAAAAAGAAAAAAAAAAGATAGTCAAGGTATGTGGAAGGTATTTAGAATATATGGAGTGGAGGGAAAATTGTTGAGTGCTGTGAAGAGCATGTACGAAGGAGCTAGGACTACTGTGCGGGTAGATGGTGAGCTGAGTGAGTTCTTTGATCTGAATGTGGGACTGAAACAGGGTTGTGTTATGTCTCCATGGCTGTTTAATATATACATGGATAGGGTTGTATAGGAGGTGCAAGGTAGGGCAGTGGATGTGGGAGTGGCTCTAATGAACGAGGGTGGGATGTGGAAGATTCCGTTGTTGTTGTTTGCTGATAATACAGTATTGTTGAGTGAAGATGAATGGGAGTTGCAAGGTTTGGTGAATGAATTTGAGACAGTGTGTAAGAAAAGGAATCTGAAAGTCAATGTAAACAAGAGTAAAGTTATGATGTTTGAGAGGAATGAAGTCACGGGATGCACAGTGAGGTTGGATGGTGAGGATATTGAGAATGTAAGTGCATTCAAGTATTTTGGTAGTGTGATGAGTACGGATGGAAGTTTTGGGGATGAAATACTTGAAAGGGTACAGAAGGGAAGGAAGGTTGTTGGTTCACTGAAAGCAGTGATGAGAAATAGGGAGGTGCACATGGAAATCAAGAAGTCACAGCATGACAGTATCGTGATCCCTAGCCTGACGTATGGAAGTCAGGCATGGACCTTGCTAGTGGGTAACAAGTCAAGAGTGAGAGCAGTGGAAATGAGTTACTTGAGAGGAGCATTTTTTTTTTTTTTTTTAATGGAAGGTATTAGGAACCAAAGGCCAGGGCCCACACACTGTTCCTTCCAAGAAAAAGTAAAAACAATACAAAAGAGAGCCAAATTCAAGATCCATTCATTTCGAGATGCCTGGACACACTGCGCTTGAAAGATAGGAGATCATAGGAAGTAGGGAATACAGACAGAGGGAGACAGTTCCAGAGTCGACCAGTTGCATAAATGAAGGACTGGGAATAACGGTTAACTATTGCATTAGAAAGTTGGACAGAAAAGGGATGAGAGTTTGTTGCTAGACGGGTACTACGTGCCCGTCGCAAAGGTGGAGGGATGCAAGCAGACAGTTCAGAGGAACAGTGACCTTTGAAGTAGCGATAGAAGAGAGATAAAGAAGCAACAGTGCGGTGAAGAGACAAAGGCTGAGGGGAATCAGTAAGAGGAGGAGAGTTAATGAGACGAAAAGCCTTTGACTCCACCCTATTGAGAAGAACTGCATGTGGGGAGCCTCCCCACACGAGACTTGTACTCCATACACGGGCGAATAAAACCCGTGTACAAGGTCAACATCTGTGCAGGGGTAAAGAAAGTTCAGAATCGGCCCAGCACACCTAATCTCTTGGAAGCAGATTTCACAAGAGATGTAATATGTTCTTTCCAAGACAAATCCCGAGAGAATGAAACCCCTAGTATGTTCAAGGATGATGCAGGACTGAGCAGGACATTATTAAACATTAGTGGGTAATCCTGAGGAAGATTCTGTCGGGTTGATAAGTGTAAGAACTGAGTTTTTGATGCATTAAAAATAACAAGATTATTTTTACCCCAATCAGAGATATGAGCCAAGTCAGACATTAGGTGTGCCGTAGCCTCATCCCTTGTTTGCTGAAGTAACTGCTGAGACGGACGTTGCGGAAATCGAATGGAAAGGTGAAGGGTAGAATCATCAGCATATGAGTGGATAGGGTTAGATGTACAGCTTAGAAGGTCATTGATGAATAAAAGAAAGAGAGTTGGTGATAGGATAGAGCCCTGAGGAACACCACTGTTGATAGGTCTAGGAGAATAACGATAGCGTGGATAGGGTTAGATGTACAGCTTAGAAGGTCATTGATGAATAAAAGAAAGAGAGTTGGTGATAGGACAGAGCCCTGAGGAACACCACTGTTGATAGGTCTAGGAGAAGAACGATGGCCGTCTACAACAGCAGCTATAGAACGACCAGAAAGGAAGCTGGAGATGAAGGCACAGATAGAAGGATAGAAACTGTAAAAGGGCAGTTTGGAAATCAAAGATTTATGCCAGACTCGATCGAAAGCCTTTGAGATGTCAAGTGCAATGGCAAAGCTTTCGCCAAAGTCCCGAAAGGAGGACGACCAGGAGTCTGAAAGGTAGGTGAGAAGATCGCCAGTGGAGCGTCCCTGACGGAACCCATACTGACGATCAGAAAGAGGGTTGTGACAGGAAAGATACTTTAAAATTTTTTGGTTAAGAACTGATTCAAAAACTTTTGAGACATAGGATGTTAAAGCAATTGGACGATAGTTAGAGGGTTGGGAATGGTCACCCTTCTTTGGGACTGGCTGAATGAGAGCAAACTTCCAGTAAGAAGGAAAGGTACAAGCTGAGAGACAAAGGCGAAAGAGTTTACCTAGGCATGGTGTAAGCACAGAAGCACAATTTTTGAGGACAACAGGAGGGACTCCATCAGGCCCATATGCCTTGTTAAAATTGAGGTCAGTGATGGCAGAAAATACATCAGCTGAAGAAATTTTAATGCCAGTCATGAGGAAGTCTGAGGGGGGAAGTGATGGAGGAACAGCACCGGAATCGTCTAAGGTAGAATTGGAAAAGAAAGTCTGAGCGAAGAGATTTGCTTTATCAGTAGAAGAAATAGCTACAGAGCCATCAGAGTAGAAAAGAGGAGGGAAGGATGATGAGGTAAAGTTGTTAGAAAGGTTTTTGGCAAGGTGCCAAAAGGAGCGAGAAGAATTCGAGTTGGAGAGTTGGGAACACTTAGCACAGATGAAATTACTTTTAGCAGAGCGAAGAACAGACTTAGCACGATTCCGGGCAGAAATATATAAAAGATGTGATTCAGGGGTGGGTTGGCTTCGGTACCTCTTATAGGTCCTCTCCTTGTTGCGGACAGCATTAGAACTAGCGTGATTAAACCAAGGCTTTCTTGCATTAGTCAGAGGATATGAGAAAGGAATGTATGCTTCCATGCCCGAGAGAATAACCTCTGCAATGCGCAAAGCACACTCAGATGGCTCCCGGCCATGGAAGCAATAATCATTCCAAGGAAAATCAAAGAAGTACTGCCTGAGGGCCTCCCAATCTGCAGCTCCAAAGTGCCACAGGCGGCATTTCTTTGGAAGGTCCACAGGGTGTACTGGAGCAATAGGACAGGTTAATGTAATAAGGTTATGATTGAAGGAGCCCAACGGAGAGAAAAGAGTAACAGTGTAAGCAGAAGGATTAGTTGGTAGGAAATGTCAAGTATGTGGAGTGACATGGAGGGATAGGTTGACAAATGAAGAGGTGAAGGTACGTTGTGGGGGTGGAGGTGGATGCGACTGAGAAGATTAGGAGAAATACACTGAGGTGGTTTGGACATGTGGAGAGAATGGAGAATGAAAGACTGACTAAGAGGGTGTGTGCAGGTGGGGTGGAGGGAGGGAGAGGGAGAGGAAGACTGGGGATGAGGTGGAGGGATGGAGTTGAGAGGTATATGAGGGAGGAGAGAGTGAGCTGGGGAGAGGGTAGGCAAAATGGTGGGTGACAGAGCGACTTGGAGGTGTTTTGTCTGCAGCCACCCTTTGCGCGATTAGGGTGTCGGGTTTTAGATAGATAGACAGACTTAGGTTAAGACAATTCTTCTGCCATTACAGCTGACCAGTCAAACGAGTTGACACAGCAGAACATGCCTAAAAACAAAAGGGGAAACAAATTTCACCTAAAACATTTTCCACCCCAGAAATAATCAGAAAAATATAACAGACTAGCAAGAAGAACTGATTTGGTAAGCTGCTTCTACTGCCTCAAATAATGTATATGTTTATATGTTTACCCTCTTTTCCGGTCAGTTTCTCATTCGCCATCTTCACATGAACAAACCATCTTAAACGTTTTTCTTGCTATTTTCAATCATATCAACACCACAACACTTCTTTACTTCCTCATACGTCTCTTTCTATACGACTCCACATGAATATATGCACATCCTTGACATCAAATGGGTTGTTCTAACTAATAAACTGATAAAAATAAAATTCAAATTCCATCAAAGTTAAATGTTACTCAAAACAAACCTTCATGGTTGATCCATGGCGGCTTTAACAACTGCATTATAGCCTCTTCCAATGTAGTCTGCCTATGGGGGCAATTTCGCTCCCTTGTTGTAACTACTTACGCCTAACACATACTATAAATCAAAGATTTGTGGGAATCTTATGATCACACCGTTTCAGATACCGCCAACTCGTCAGCCATTATTGTTTACAAAGCATTGACGGCGGAAGAGTTGCCAAATCAAAACATTGCTATAATCAGGAATTGCTAAAAGAACAAAAAAAAAAAAAAAAAAAAAAAAAAAAAAAAAATAGTAAAACAGAAGCAACTGCAAAACGTGTTATTTTCCAAATATGGAACGACAAAAAGTGAAAATATCAAGAAAACCTGCAATACAGTTATCACAGCATATTTCAAAAATATTTTAAAAACTTGTTAAAAAAGAGAAAAATCCAGAAAATGTGTTAATCTCTAGAATATTACAAAGCACTGCAGTATATCTAGAATACAGCTAAGATTCTTAAGATGGACATTATAAACTAATGTGGCGCCTCTGTGGTACAGTGGCAGAGTGTGCGTCTCGCACGCTGGTAGGCGCGGGTTAGCCTCCCGCCATAGTAGCGTTTACCAAGCCACTTACCACTTTGGCGGACACAAGAGGTGCTGCGGTTGAACCAGTGTCGCATACTAGTATGCTTGCACCCAATCGGCTTAAGGCGGGCCGATTACACTTGGTTCACAGACTATACACACATTCAAAGCCATTACAGCACAACAATTATACTCACACGCACTTCTCACCCTAGATACAGTCTCTACCAGACAGCCTAAGCCACTGGGTAGAGATATATGGCTGTATCGTCCCTGCTTCGGTAGAGATAGGCCGGAGGACTTCAACGGCTGATGACGACGACGACGACGAGGTAAGTATCTCCGCCGATGTGAGGCAAGTATCTGAATCTAGCAAAAGCAGCTAAACTGGTCATACACAATGCAGGTCGTTTATACTCCGAAAACGAGTACCGGTGCTACGTGCTGAGATTGCAGCCGTGCCAAGATTTCGTGGTGTTGTTTCGGCCCCTTATTATTCGGGTGCCTATCCTTAACTAACCTAACCTGCCATATAACCAACAAATATAATAAAAATAGAGAATTCATGCACCTAATGCTTCCCTGTGATCTAGCCAGATGTTTAGTAGAACAGCAATGCTTGACAGGAGTTCCATCAAGTAAGTTTGGTGTTGTGTATATATATATATATATAATATATATATATATATATATTATGCAACGTGTTCAAAATTCAACTACTTGCCTTTTCATCACGCGCACTAGCATAGGGTTCTTTTCTAGACCGGGTCTAGGACACAACTAGAGGAACAGGGCACAAAAACTCTTGTCAACCAACCTTACACATATATTGCCTTAAATTCACACAGCACTGAATACAATGTAAATATAACAATGGCACAATTCACTATACAGGTTTCAGGTACTTTCAGGACCGGAGGACTGTCTGGGGTACTGAAGTCTCGGCTGTTCCAGGTGTCGGCCCGGTATAGGGGGAGCCCCGTCAGGTGTGTCCTCTCTCTCCAGGGGCACGGGAATACTGCCGGGGGGCCGAGTCGTCCGGAGTGAACTGAGTGAACTGCAGGGCGGCGTGGAGAGAGGCCCTTTCCTTCGGGGGCCTCGGTGGTGAGTTCGGTCCTCGGGGCTAGGACCAAATAGGAAGAGGAGGCACGCTTGCCTGCGCCCACTCTGAAGAGGAGGTTGTCATCCGATGGGGCTGGGGAGGTCGCGCCCCGGGGAGTCCGGGGACTGCGGTCTCCCTCAGGTCGTGTTACCGTCAGGGGTGGTCTGCGGCGTCCTCTCCTTCAGAAGTCCTGCAGCGGGTGGTCTCGCCTGGGCGCCGGCTGTACTGGTCAAGCTCCCGAGGTCACGATGGGGCCTTACCAGACCTCCACCAGGCGCATCTCCTCCTGGGGGTTGCCTCTGTGGGGAGAACGGGAGGGGTGGGCCAAGCAAGGGACGTCTTCCATAGAGGAAGTCACAGAGGGCGAGGGACGGGTGGTGTCCGTTCCCTCCCTGGCACGGCTAGTGGCTGTTGCCAAGGTCCCGAGGACAGCAGGGGTAGGGCAGCTAGGGCCATCTCTCTCCTGCCGGTGCGGCTAGTGGCCATCACTGGGGCCCGACTTCCCAGCAGGACTGTGAGCAAAAAGCAGCTAGTGGCCGTCACCTGTCCACTGGTGAGGCTAGTGGCCATCACCTGTCCACTGGTGTGGCTAGTGGCTTACCTGGCCAAGACACCCACCCCAGGAGGAGACAACCAAGGGGTAGAAATAGTCAACGTGGGCTCGGTGCAGGACGGGTGCACCCGTGCCTTTCCCGCATGCCCCTCTCGCACTGAAGTAACTCGCCACTCAGTTAACAGCCACGGCGGACTACATCTCTGCCGGACCAGCCCTCGCCAGGATCGGGGTGGGGCTACTCAGCTAGTCCCAGTCAGTGCCCAGGAGAAGGCCGCTAGCCACTCTCTCGCTGCTACCCCACCACCACACTGGGTGACGGCCACAAGCCTCACACGGAGGGAGACGGCCACAAGCCTCACACGGAGGGAGATGGCCACAAGCTGGTCCCTCTATAACCCTAGAAAAAGAAGGTGAACAGGTGACGGCCACAAGTCGCACCTTGAAGACAGCCACAAGCCACTCCCACTTTAAACCCGAAAAATAAGGGGAACACACGATGGTCACAAGCCGCACCCCCGAAGAAGCGACAGCCACAAGCCACGCCTCTGTCAGGAGGGATCCTACACTGGTGACAGCCACAAGCTGCACTATGCCCACAGGCAGCCAGGGGCATGAACTCTCAGTGATGGCCACAAGCCGCACGAGGGAGGAGACAGCCACAAGCTGCTCCGCCTTTCATGTCCTAGGGGACTTGGCGACGACCACAAGCCACGCTGAGGAGGGAACGGCTACGCACAGCCCCTCACCCCCTAACCCAGTGCCTTCCCCACCTGAGGATTTCCCGGGCTTGCTGGAGTCTGCCTGTGGCAGCTCAGGTATCCTCGCCCCTTCTCCAAATAGAAACACCCTCCCGCTGGAACATCAGCTGGAGGAGACCTGGCGATGCCCTCTTGTACCTGAAGTCCTAGCTTTCCAGCCAGCCCTTCAGCAGTCCCAGCCCCTGATGGGCTCTTCACCACCGAGCTGCCACAGTTCACCCCTGACGGAGGCTCAGCAGAGGAGAGACCGCAGCCCCCAGACCAGCCGAGACTTCCCCAGGACCCTGAGGCTTGACCTTCCAAGCCCCACCCGACGACCTCCTGCCCTTAAGAGTGGGCGCCAACAAGTGCGCCTACTCTCTCTGTTCGGGCCCAGCCCCTAGGCCCGACCCCCCAGGCCCCTCAGGAAGGGCACTCACATCATGCTGCCCTCAGACTGTTATGCACTGTCAGGGGAAATTTATCTGTTTTCTCTGGCGTTGTCGCCAGATGTCAGGGGAAATTTACGTATTTCAAGAGATAATGGGATATTGTATATCCGCGTATACAATGTATAGCTAAGTGTGCTATGAATGACTAGCAAGTCATTTACTAAGAGGGAATAGACTTGTGAAATCGAGCAGTGATTTCACTCTATGCTGGCTCACTTCCCCAATTCTCTAGAGTCGAGAATTTATAGACTTTCTCAACGGTACGCAGCAGAGACTAGACGCTCTATTAGGCTGTAATATCGTACCGTTGGCCTCTAAGAAAGTTAGCTTCTCCCCCCAACAATCAAAAATGATAATAATAAATATAACAGGATCTTGGCTGAGCCAAACTCCTAGCTAGCACAACGGATTTAAGGATTACTGCCAAAAGCTGGCCTAAGAACCAGTCGTGATTTAATACAAAAAGTTGTGCTAACGTGGAGTAGCAAAACTATATTAAATAAGTGGGAAAATTAAACACGACGGTTACACTTAGCAAAGCTCAAGAAAACGAACTGTAAATTTATTGAATACAAGCAAATGAATTTACGTTACATGACTCCAATTCAAATCAAATGAAAGAAATGCACTCACTCACTCAGTCAAACGGCTAAATATTTCAAAAAGCTTAAGCCTAGAAAAACAGGAAAATACTAATCGGTATGGATGAGACTGCACTATAGTCAATCACCCAAGTGGGTGGGAGCTTGGGAATACACGCCGACACAAGCTGTGATCTGAAATAAAGAATTCACTCAGCCTTTAGAGGCGTACGACCCAATTCGTTCCGCGGCTATGGACAGACTGGGGTCCCGTTTGAAAACTCGACGCAGCACGGGTGGGAGCTGCGCGCGCAGGCTTATAACGGCCCAGAGCGAAACCCGACAACTTAAAATTATCGTACATATAATAATAATTTGCTCCCCGCAAAACAACCCAATGTCACGACTTAACGCGATTTTTCAATGTAGAAAATTCGTGACATTATGCCCGTGAAAATTTTCAAATTTTACTCTAGAGTAAAATTTGACACTATATATATATACATCCTAACTCAGCCACACAAGATTCACACTGTGGTGTGTGTACTATCCTGTTACAGGAGGAAACAGTGTCGCCTGTGAGCGTAAAAACCTCGTATTTACGTTAAGAAAAGCTTGAGGGAAAAACTCCGAGACGACAGTGGAAAATCCTGTACTCAGGTCAACTGAGCGGAAATTCGCTACATTTACATTGACAACTAATTGTTATGTAGCGTGATGTATGTGATACACAGTGTAGGTGTGACAGATGTAGTGTAACTGTACCTACGTGTAAGCAATAATAATAATACATGGTAATGCAATAATAATAATACATGGTAATGCAATAATAAAGGTGATGAGGGCAGAGGAAATGAAGTGCCAGGGTGCAGCAGACGATCAATGGTCCTGGACATCTTCTTCACCCAACGACTGTACCTGTGGGATGAGTCAAGGTGGAGTATCAATAGTGTCAACAAAAGGATTTGCACTATATTACAATTTCATCCACCCACCAATCAATCCACACACACACAAAAGAAGGTACTCTTTGGCTGAAATTCAGCTAATAGCAAGTTCCGTACGTATGTCGCCATTATTTCCTTAATAGTTGCCTTTTTTAGCCTACACTTACGCCTAATAAAAGGGCTCGTCGTCGGTGCCCTCGGCTGGGATCGTACCACGACTACCCGCCTGTCATCAGTGTCCTCGGTTGGGCTCACCGTGACTGCACACTTATAGCTATACTTAACATTACAAAGGGCTCGTCACCTCGACTGCCCATTTGTCATCGGTGTCCTCGGTTGGGCTCACCGTGACTGCACACTTATAACTACACTTAACATTACAAAGGGCTCGTCACCTCGACTGCCCGTTTGTCATCAGTGTTCTCGGTTGGGCTCACCGTGACTGCACAGTTATAACTAGTAAAGGTAGTCGAGAATCCCTATGCAACTTTGGCAGGTCACATTTTAACACCCTGCATGGGTGTGAACACTCATGTGGCTTCTATGTAATCTCCGGGAATCCTCAGGAAGGTCCTCAGCTCGAGATACACCACAAGGTAATTCAAACTCAGCCTCAGATTGCCTCTGCGGGGTCTCGGACTTCCCCCTTAACCTACCTTAATCGTCATTCAGAAGGCGAGACATCAGGTCTGCGCCCACATTGTCACTTCCCTTGATGTACCTCACATGAAAGTTAAATTGCTGCAAATACAGTGTCCAGTGTGTCAACCTTGCATTAGCCGTCCTAGTTGTGCTGAGACTAGTGAGTGGCATATGATCAGTTTCTAAGGTAAATGGTGCTCCGTACAAATAATAGTAATATTTCTTAATACCATCAACCACAGCCAGGAGTTACTTCTCCACAGTACTATAATTCCTCTCAGCAGGTTTTAGTTTACGGCTGTGATACGCCACTGGGAAAATTCCACTCCGATTCTTGCATCAGTACTGCACCTACTCCATCTTGTGAAGCGTCGGTACGCAATACGAAAGGTTTATTAGAATTAGGGAGCTGTAAAATGGGCTCCTTACACAGCATATTCTTGAGGGTGGTAAAGGATCTCTCTTGTGCTTCTCCCCATTCAATGGTATTTGGGGCATACTTCCGAAGCATCTCGTGCAGCGGCTGGGCAATGAGAGCAAAATCGGGGATAAAACTTCTATAATACCCCGCTAAGCCGAGAAAGGCCCTGACTTGTTTCTTGGTCACGGGTCTCGGGGCTTCCTTAACCTTTCGGATCTTATCGCCCTGACACCTGCAGCAATTGTTGCCAACGATATGTCCGAGGAACTCCACCTCACTGTGCGCAATCTTACACTTGCTAGGTTTCACAGTCATGTTGAAACTCTGGAGTCTACTGAAGACAATTTCCAAGAGTCTGAGGTGCTCCTCCAATGTGGCAGAATGGACAAGGACATCATCAACAAACATTTCTACTCCTATGATACCATGGAGCACTTGTCTCATGGCTCGATTAAATACTGCTGGGGAATTGGTAAGTCCAAATGGGAGGACTTTTTACTGGTACAAACCCCTAGGAGTAGCAAAAGTGGTGAACTGACAACACTCGGGACGAAGGGGAATCTGGAAAAATCCCTTCGCTAAATTGAGTTTTGTGAAAAATTGTGACCCTGCCAGCTTGGAGAAGATGGCAATATGGTCACCCATTGGCTCGGCATCCACTTTAGTAATTGTGTTTAGCCTTCTATAATCGCCACAAATCCTTACTCCTCCATCCTTCTTGCGGACTACTACCATTGGACTGCAGTATGGAGATGAGGACCTTTCAATGATACCTGCAGCCTCCATGTCAGCAATTTCCTTATCTACTGCGTCCAGTAGTCGCATGGGGATTGGATATGGCTTAACTTTTACAGGAGTATTGCTGGTCAACTCAATCTTGTGACACTCAACCTTTGCGAGTCTAGGTTGGTCAGAGAAGACACCAGCATACCGACAGAGCAGTGACCTTATGACATTTTGGTCATCTAATGCTAAGTCAGTATTAAGTAAGACATCTCCGACAGTCTCCTCCTGCCGGGACTGAACGGTTAAGGGCCCATCGTCAGTGTCCCCGGTTGGGATCACCGCGACTGCCCCAGTTTCTTCTGATGGCTGGTCACTGTCTCTTAGAACAGGAAAGCCAGCTTCCTCAGAGTTTGGCTCATAATACGCCTTCAACATATTAATGTGGAATCTTTTCCGAAGATTCCCCATCTGGATTATGTAGCTGAGGTCTGAAACGCGCTCTACTACATCATATGGACCCTTCCACTGTGCCAATAACTTGTTCTGGGCAGTGGGGAGTAATACCAGGCATTTATTACCTGGACTAAACTTCCGAAGCTTTGCTTTCTTATCATAATAAGCCTTTTGATCTTCGCGCGCCTTGATCAATTCTTCCTTAGCTAACTCGCATGTCGACTGGAGGCGGTCAGCTAAATCAAGGACATAGGTGTAGGTGGTCTTAACTTCAGGGTCGGGTTCTTCATCGTCCCATAACTCTCGAAGGACTTGAAGTGGCCCATGGACCGACCTTCCATACACCAGTTCAAAGGGTGAGAACTTCAAAGAGTGCTGTGGGGCTTCTCGATAAGCAAAAAGAATAGGAGCAATGAACCGCGGCCATTCTTTTGGCTGTTCGGCGGCCATGCGCTTCAACATCTTCTTGAGAGTCCCATTGAACCTCTCACACAACCCGTTACACATGGGGTGGTAGGGCGTTGTTCGCAAGCCTCGGATTGATAACAACCTGAATGTTTCATTCAGCATTGCAGAGGTGAACTGCGAACCCCGGTCGCTTAAGACCTCCTTGGGAATACCTACTTGGCAGAACGCCTCAATTAATGCCTCTGCAACAGTGACGGCCTCTATATTCTTAAGGACCACGGCTTCAGGCCACCATGTGCTGAAATCAACGATAGTGAGGATATACTTTGATCCATCACTAGCCCTAGGAGTGATTGGCCCAACAATGTCAACTGCTACTCTCTCAAACGGTTCAGAGATTATAGGCAATGGCTTCAATGGCGCAGGACGGACACGCCCGCGGTCAGTGGTACGCTGACACACATCGCAGGAGCGCACTAGCCTAGTTATTTCCTGTCCCATTCCTGGCCAGAAAAAGTCAGCATGGATGCTGTCAGAGGTTTTCCTTTGGCCCATGTGACCTCCCATCACTGAACAATGACCCAATTCGAACACTGCTCAGCGATACTTGGCAGGAACGACAAACTGCAGTCGAACCTCACCCTGGGGTGTTTGTGACTCGCGGCACAGCCGTCCTCGTTTACGAAGGAACCTGGCTCGACCACCCTGCGAATACTTCGTCACTTTACCCTCCAGTTTTCTACGCACTGTGGCAAGTGTCGGGTCAGACTGTTGCTCTTGGACAACGTCTTGACTGTGTATCAGGTCTTGCAGCGTTGCAATGGTCAACGGGGTGACACGGTTTGGAGCCTTGGCCATGGCTCGTGTTACTGCAGCGGCCGAAGTCTGTGTAGCAACATCTACGGCGCAACTATTTTTGACGCCTGGAATGTTACCTATAATAAGGTCAAACAAAGGTTCTTGCATGACAACTGCAACTGTTGAACCTGTGTAAAAGGGAGATGCTACCTGGATACGTGCCTCAGGAAACAATCTCACTGATCCATCAATAAGTCTAACTTGGGTGTGCTTACCTGTGTACTCCTCGGGTCGAACTAGACTCTGCTTAATGGAGCAACCTGAGGAACCATTGTCCCTCAGAACATTTACAGAAATGCCTCCCACAAACCCTTGGTGGACAAGAAAAGCACTGTTGCCAGTGAATGGGTCAGAGAAGGCAGTAGCTAGTCACTGATGAGACTGAGGAGTGTACGATGCGGCAAACGTAGTGCCCTGTGAACTGTATGTCTTAGGGGTCGTACCCGAACTGGGTCCATGAGGAGCTGTACTCACCATCTGGGGAGCAGGAGCACTGACGGCCTGTAGAGAAGAGTTCACCGTCTCCGGGGGACTAGTGAACTGTGAAGGCGGAGCTGTGCTGGCGGGAACGGCACCATCGTGCGCTTGTTGAGGAATAAAGGCTGCATTTGCCTCCTGCCTCCGATACACTGGGGCTGGTGTCGAAAAGGTTTGACCCGGTTGGCGATTGCGTGGCTGATACTGCTGTTGCTTAGGGTACTGCTGCTGGGTTGGATACTTCTGCTGGTTAGAGTACTGCTTGTACTTCTTCCAGTCCGGTTTCTGCGTATTCTGCCCCTGGTCCTTCTGCGATTTGTTTGGACCCTGACCATTATTTTGAGAACGGCCCTTATGCTGGGGTTCAGTCTGAGATTGCTTCCCAGACTTAACAGTATCTTTCTTATTCCATGGCTGTTGCCTACGGGTTTGGTATCCGTACGCGGTAAAGAAAGCATCAGCCTTCTCTACCATTTCAGATGCATCCTTCACTTTGGACATCTTGAGCTGGGCCACAAGCTCAGCAGGCCACGACTTTTCCAGCTGTGTGCGCAGCACGAGGTCAATCATTCCCTCTCGTGTCCTGGGAGTCTCGTCTTTCTCCATCCATTCGCCTAAATATGCCGTGAGACGGTCAAGGAACTGAGCGGCTGTCTCCTTTTCCTGGAGACGCGCCTTCATGAACTGACTTCTAGCATGATCAACAGTAAGACCGTACGCTTTGATGAGTGCGGACTTCATCATCTCAAACGTGAGATTATCTCCGCGAATTCTGTGGAGAATGTCGAGGGCGAGGCCCTCAAACAGGCTAAGGAACTGAAGCCGCTTAGCTGCCTCATCCACTTTGTACAGGTTTGCCATGTCTTTGAAACGAGCTATAAATGGCTCGATTCGCTCGCCTTCCTTGTAAGAGGGAAGCTTGAGACGTGGAGTTGCTAGAAAAGGTGCTGGGAGAGCAGTGGGGGAGTTTGGATTGGCTGCACCCGGTGTGCCTGAAGCCAAGGAGTCTCACTTTGGCTTTAGGACTTCCAACTCGTGTTCACGTTCTCTCTCTCTCTCTCCTCATGCTCACATTCCTCACGCGCTTCACGTGCCTCGCGCTCAAGTTCCTCACGTGCTTCATGTGCCTCGCGCTCACGTTCCTCACGCGCTTCACGTTCCTCGCGTTCAGCACGCTCATATTCGCGTTGTTCTTTCTCATGCTCACGCTCCTGCGCTCCTCCTGCTCCTTCTCTTTCTGCCATTCCTCGCGTTCAATTTCTTTCTGCCGTTCCTCCCTCTCTCTCTGCCGTTCCTCGCGTTCAATTTTTCGCTCTTCACGGGCGGCATTTTCACGTTCCTGCTCGCAATTGAAGCGCGACAGGACATAATCTCGAATTTCCTGGGGGTTAGTAAGCCCCATTTCCTTAGCTTCTTGCACGAATGTACTGTGTTCCATCGTGCTTTGAGACTGAGTGACAACTGAGACTGGTTATGAGTGAGTGATTCGGTACTAAATTTTAGGCTAGGAGTTTATCGTGGAATGAGGTCGCCAGATGTCAGGGGAAATTTATCTGTTTTCTCTGGCATTGTCGCCAGATGTCAGGGGAAATTTACGTATTTCAAGAGATAATGGGATATTGTATATCCACGTATACAATGTATAGCTAAGTGTGCTATGAATGACTATCAAGTCATTTACTAAGAGGGAATAGACTTGTGAAATCGAGCAGCGATTTCACTCTATGCTGGCTCACTTCGCCAATTCTCTAGAGTCGAGAATTTATAGACTTTCTCAACGGTACGCAGCAGAGACTAGACGCTCTATTAGGCTGTAATATCGTACCGTTGGCCTCTAAGAAAGTTAGTTTCTCCCCCCAACAATCAAAAATGATAATAATAAATATAACAGGATCTTGGCTGAGCCAAACTCCAAGCTAGCACAGCGGATTTAAGGATTACTGCCAAAAGCTGGCCTAAGAACCAGTCGTGATTTAATACAAAAAGTTGTGCTAATGTGGAGTAGCAAAACTATATTAAATAAGTGGGAAAATTAAACACGACGGTTACACTTAGCAAAGCTCAAGAAAACGAACTGTAAATTTATTGAATACAAGCAAATAAATTTACGTTACATGTCTCCAATTCAAATCAAATGAAAGAAATGCACTCACTCACTCAGTCAAACGGCTAAATATTTAAAAAAGCTTAAGCCTAGAAAAACAGGAAAATACTAATAGGTATGGATGAGACTGCACTATAGTCGATCACCCAAGTGGGTGGGAGCTCGGGAATACACGCCGACACAAGCTGTGATCTGAAATAAAGAATTCACTCAGCCTTTAGAGGCGTACGACCCAATTCGTTCCGCGGCTATGGACAGACTGGGGTCCCGTTTGAAAACTCGACGCGGCGCGGGGTGGGAGCTGCGCACGCAGGCTTATAACGGCCCAGAGCGAAACCCGACAACTTAAAATTATCGTACATATAATAATAATTTGCTCCCCGCAAAACAACCCAATTTCACGACTTAACGCGATTTTTCAATGTAGAAAATTCGTGACATGCACTATGTTTTATGGCGCAACTTCTCGCTCCGTAACACACAGGCTCAAACCTCAGGTTTTCTGCTGTGTTTAATGGCGCAACTTCTCACACCATAAGCCACAGGCACAAGCTTTTCGGCGTCCTTGTTACACGACCGGGTTAGAACATATACCAAAGGAACAGGACAAAAACACAGGGAAACCAGTATTGCACATATATTAACCAGATTGATGGACACAATACCATATAGAATATTTCATGTGGCACTTACAGAATCCCTTACAATACATTTAAGGCAACACACAATATAGCAGAGTGGCACATTGGGAGTTATAAGTCTGGGGCTCACTAGGTGTCCCAGTTGGGGCTGTGTGTAGAGTTCTGGTCTTTTTCCGGCCAGTTAACAGTCCATCACTGTATTTCCCTCGTATCACTATGGGGACACTGAACCTTTATGCTGGCGGGAGTTCACAGAGAGTTGCTGGGGAGGTCACTGTTTATTTCACTCACGAACTGGGGCATGTGGGAGGTATGAGAGGATATCATTCACGGGGGGGGGGGGTTTGCAGAGGTCACACTGGGAAGGAGGAACTTCATGAGGGCCCGGTTTCACCGGGGAGTATTATGACAGAACAAAACACAGTTCGGGTAGGGTGTCAGAAGGAAGAGGGCACTCACACTCTCGGGAGGTTCAGGTGGTGGTCTGGTGTAGGAGGGAGGCCGGCTGGAGACAGTGGGGTTGCCTCACGTAGGGGACGCCCAATAGGCGTAGCAGCAGGCTCGCCTCGGGTCCGCCAGGAGGTGGCCTCGGGAGTAGTTGGCCCTCATGACTGGGGCCAAACATGGCCAGGAGGCAGGTGGCCCTACGTATGGCTAAGGATGTCGTCGGGGTGCGGAGGGCGCCTTGGGGCCCGTAGGAGCCCGGGGAGGAGGGCGCACCCCTTGGTGGCTGAGGACTGCGGTCTCGGCGGGATGAGGAGGCCGTCAGGAGTCGCCTGCAGCCGCAGCGTCCCTGTGAGTCCATCAGCGTCGGTGGCTGGGGAGGGGACGGCTGGACAGGCTGGATCCCCACGACAGGTCCACTCCACACACTCTGCCACGACGAATCTGTAGGGGAAAGATCTCCACCCCAGGTGGTGTGGGGGGAGGTAGAAGGGCGTCTCACTCGGCCACAGGAGAGCTGGGTCGAGCCAAAGCCTCGCTCATCTACAGGAGCCTCTGGCTTCATGGAGGAGGGGGAGCCTGAATTCACTCCCTCAGCTGGCAGGCCCTACGGGCACCACCACAACTCCACGCCAGGGAAGGAGGAGATCCGTCGGATGCTCCTTGGGCCTGACAAGTCCTGCGGACATTGCCGAGGTGCCCAGACAGAGGGGAGGAGGAAGGGGATCCGGCGGATGCTCCTTCAGCCCAAGTCCTGTGGACGTTGCCGAGGCGACTATCATTCCGAGGGCTGCAGGAGGGAGAGATCCGGCGGACACGCTCGGCCGGACAGGTCCGGTGGACACTACCATGCTCCTGCTGGGGGTCTGGCGCAGCCAGGGAAGTACCCGGCGGGTGACTCCACTAAGACAGGTCCAGCGGACGCTACCAAGGCTCTGCTTCCTGTCTTAGGATGGGCAGGAGAGATCCTACGGACGCTCTCATTCCGGCTAGCCCGATGGGTGTAACCGTGCCACCGCTCCTGAAGGTGGGTGGCAGATGAGGAAGAACCGGCGGTCACTCCCTTTCCAGTAAATCCGGCGGATGTTACTGGGCCGCTGCGTGGGGCTGCTTGAAGACAACTCCCACCGCGAGTCTGGTGATGGTTGTTACGGCCGGAGAGTAATGTCCCCGGACTGTTATCTCAGGTCTGGTCCGGTTGCGGGGAGGAGGGGCTTATGGGAGAAGGTGAAGTGGGCCGTTGTGGCCCGGAAGGCTGAATCACCTGCTCGGTGTTCCCTGGTAAGGTGGTTGTTGCCTCCCCGTCATGGTGGGTGAAAGTGTTGTTGTCGGGGCGCATTTTACTGACCACTCCCAGACGACCCAGTTACGGCTCGCCCTCCTGACGAGGTCCCAAATGAACACCAGCAGTCCGGCCTCCTGACGAAGGCCCCACAGGACGCCCCGACGACCGGCGCCTGGGCCCTCCACTACTGCCGGGCCTCACCCTACAGCAAGCCCGGGCTACGTCCACCTGAACCAGAGTCCTCCAGCCCTGTCCTATTTGCGTACCTGTTATTTCCTTGTCAAGTGTGCAACTGTCTGTATTTGACTCCGTGTATAAATTAAGGTAATATACGTGTTAGGTTTGTTGCTCTGAGTTTTTATGCCCTGTTCCCTCTAGTTGCCTTAAGATACCCCACCAGGTCTAGAAAAGAGGACCTCGCTCTAGGCTCAATGTCTCAGCAGTGTTTTAATGCGGTCTAGCCTAGAAACCCTGCAGAGATACTGGACAGCCAATAATTCAGCTACTTGCTGAATGGTCGGCCAACATGGCGACAGTTTTGTGCAAACGCGTTACAGCTAGCTGACTACAGATTGGTCTAAAAACATCTCGTCACCTAATGTGTTATATGATTGGTTGATGAATAAAATATCTCTCTATCTATCTATTGCCAGATGTTTAATCCCGTAACGGGTGGCCACAAACAAATCACCTCCATGTCGGCCCTGTCCCCCCGCCATTTCATTGCCCTGCTCCCAGCTCACACCTCCATCTCTCATATACCTCTCCACTCCATCCCTCCATGGCCTCCCCCTCCCTCTCCTCGCCTCCACCTCACTCACATACGCTCTCCTCGTCAGTCTCTCACTCTCCATCCTCTCCACATGGCCAGACCACCTCATTCTGTTTCTCCCAATATTTCCTACCACATCCACATCCACACCACAATGTTCCTTCACTTCCTCATTTGTCAGTATGTCTCTCCATGTGACTCCACATGCTCCTCTCATATAACTCATTCCCACTGCTCTCATTCTTGACTTCTGTCCCTCCAACAAGGTCCACGCTTCACTTCCATATGTCAGAGTTGGTGTCACAACACTAATATAGTAGCTTTTTCACTTTCATGCTCACTTCCCTGTTTCTTATCACTGCTTTCAAGGAACCAGCAACCTTTCTTTCCTGTTGT
This sequence comes from Birgus latro, assembly GCA_018397915.1. Taxonomy (NCBI): domain Eukaryota; kingdom Metazoa; phylum Arthropoda; class Malacostraca; order Decapoda; family Coenobitidae; genus Birgus; species Birgus latro. The sequence continues at coordinate 23,111 of JAGKTI010005298.1, read as the reverse complement.
ACCCTGTCAAGCACTTCACCCTCTAAACTTCCATCCTTACTCATCACTACCAAAGCACTTAAATGCACTCACATTCTCTATTTCCTCCTCATCCAACTTAATTGTACATTCACTGACTTCACTTCTCCCGAAGACTCTTTCCTACATTCACCTTTAGATTCCGTTTCTTACCCACTCTTCCAAACTCATCCGCCAAGCCTTGCAGCTCCCCTCTGTCTTCACTTAACAACACATTATCATCTGCAAACAACAGTACAAGGAGTTTCCAAACACTGTCCTCTCTCATTAGTGCCGCTCCAGCATCCACTGTCCTACCTTGTATCTCTTTCATAACCCCATCCATATGCAGACTGAACAACCATGGAGACATGGCACATCCTTGTTTCAATCCAACCTTCAAATAGAAAAATTCACTTGTTCACTATTCACACGCACTGCAGCCTTAGCACCCCCATACATACTCTTCACGGCCTTCAACAACTTACAATCTACTCCATATATTCTTCATTCTTTCCACATTCCTTGTCTATCCACCCTGTCATATGCTTTCTCCAAATCCATGAAGACTGCATACAACTTCTTTCCCTTCTCTAGAAACTTTTCCACTAAGAATGAATATCTGATCTATACGACCTCTTCCCTTCCTAAAATCTCCTTGTTCTTCTCCAACTAATTTCTCGGTTATTTCCCTAACTCTGTCAATAAGTGTCCTACCATATACTTTTCCTTTTACACTAAGAAGACAAATGCCCCTTTGTTTACCACACACTTTAAGTAAATAGAAATATGCGATGCGATGCGATGAAGATCGAGGGATAACCTTTTCAACGGTCCCTCTTTTCTTAATTTTCATCTTGGTTGTTGAGATCCTTTATTTTATTTAGTCTTTTTATCCAAAAGTTGTGTAGATATTTCTTTATTGTCTCTAATTTGTTTTCTTGAAATAGAATCCGTCCAATAATATCTTCTTTATTTTCAATATATGGTTGTTGTAATTCATGTATCTTTCTCCTTTCTTCAGTACATTCTACGTAATCCAAGATAAAATGTTCTAGGTCTTCTCTATCTTTTCCGCACATCACACACTTTGTCTCATTATCATCTCTGTTGAATCTTTTCCTTCCTCCCAAGTCCAATGTATGTGTCCTACATTTAAATAGTATTACAGAACCTAGCGTGTTATCATATATTTCTTTATTTCCTTCCATCTCCCTTTTCAGTTTCTTATAAGTTCTTATTGAGCTCAAATTTTCCATTTCACTTCTCCTCTTCTTTGTATCTAATTCGTAACTTCTCCACTTCTTTGTATCCAATTCGTATATCTTATCTATTAACTCCATCTTTGAAATTATCTTCAACTTTTCCATACTAAAATTTAATTCTTTTAGGCTATTATTGCATTCTTTCAACCACTTATTTGTTTTCATTTCCTTTAACTCTTCAACTATTTCACAGAGTATAATGTGCGAGATTTCGTAGTACCTCTTCATCGGCCATTTATTTTGCATATTACACATTAATGTTATTTTTTCATGTAATCTGTGACTTTTAATATCGGCGTAGATTCCATTTATAACATCTGTCTATCTATCTATCTACAGCCCGACGCCCTAATCTCGCAAAGGGGGGCCGCAGACAAAACGCCTCCAAGTCGCTCTGTCACCCACCATTTGTCTACCCTCCCCCCAGCTCACTCCACCCTCCCTCATATACCTCTCAACTCCATCCCTCCACCTCATCCTCGGTCTTCCTCTCCCTCCCTCTCCCTCCCTCCACCTCACCTACATAGTCAGTCTTTCACTCTCCATTCTCTCCACATGTCCAAACCATCTCAGTGTATTCCTCCTAATTTTCTCAACCACATCCACACCCACCCCACAACGGTCCTTCACTTCTTGATTCATCAACCTGTCCCTCTATATCACTCCACATGCTCATCTCAAGTAACTCATCTTCACTGCTCTCATTCTTGACTTGATACCCTCTAGCAAGGTCCATGTCTCGCTCCCATACGTCAGGGTAGGGATCACAATACTATCATACAGTGACTTCTTGACTTCACTCGCCTCTCTATTTCTCATCACCGCTTTCAGTGATCCAACAGCCTTCCTTCCCTGCTGTACCCTTTCAAGTATTTCATCCCCAAAACTTCCATCCATACTCGTCACACTATCCAAGTACTTGAATGCACTCACACTCTCCATATCCTCACCATCCAACCTCACTGTGCATTCTGTGACTTCATTCCACTCAGACACCGTAACTTTACTCTTGTTTGCATTGACTTTCAGATTCCTCTTCTTACACACTGTCCCAGATTCATTCACCAAACCTTGCAACTCCCATTCATCTCACTCAGCAAAACTGTTTTATCAGCAAACAACAACACGAGAATCCTCCACATCTCACCCTCATTCATTAGAGCCACCCCTACATCCACTGCCCTACCTTGCACCTCCTATACAACCCCATCCAGGTATATATTAAACAGCCATGGAGACATCACACAACCCAGTTTCAGTCCCACATTCAGATCAAAGAACTCAATCAGCCCACCATCCACTCGCACAGTAGACCTAGCTCCTTCGTACATACGCTTCCCAGCACTCAGCAACTTCCCCTGCGCTCCATATATTCTTAATATCTTCCACATATCTTGCCTATTTGTTTGTCATACGCTTTCTCCAAGTCCATGAAGGCAGCATACACTTTCTTTCTCTTCTCTAGATACTTCTCCACTAAACATCTTAGAACAAATATCTGATCTACACACCCTTTTCCCTTCCTAAATCCCCCTTGTTCTTCAACTAGCTCTTCTGTTATATGCCTAACCCTATCAATAAGTATTCTACCATATATTTTTCCAGTCACGCTAAGAAGGCAAATACCCCTGTAGTTACCACATACTTCTCTCTCCCCTTTTCCTTTGTATAAAGGAACAATTATACCTGATTTCCAGTCCTCTGGAACCCTTCCCTCTTCCCAAGCCAATCTACACAACTTCCATATCCATTCCACAACAATCTCACCCCAATACTTCAGCATTTCACCACACACTCCATCAGTTCATGGGGCTTTTCCCATCTTGATCTTCTTCATTGCTTCCACTACTTCTGCCCTACTGATCTCTTCCTCCCTCCTCTCACCTGTTCTTGTCCCAGCCACTCCCCAACCACTTATACTCGCACTGCTCCCACTCTCTACATTCAACAGATCCTCAAAATGCTCTTTCCATCTCCTCAATTTCTCTTTCTTTTTCACCAGCAACCTATTATTCCCATACATACAGGAGGATTTTAAAGTATATGCGCAATACAATCGCCGAGCAAGGCCTGAGAAATTACGCCTTGAGTTTTAATGTCGGCACAATTGCAAGAGTAACATAGAAGAGAATATTAAGGCGTAAAGTGCAAAATAAGTCGCTGATGAAGTTTTTTTTTTTTTTTTGCCTATCGACCATTGGGGCCGAGGCCCCTGGTCATTAAGGCAAATATATATATGTATACCTATGGACAGATATACACATATATACAGTATATATACAAACATATATATATACATACATACATCCACACAGTCATGCATATAAACATGCACATATTCAAGCACACATACATACACACGTACATATATATATATATATATAATGTTTTTATTTTGTTTATATATTTCTTTATTTTTTTTCCTGTTTTTGTATTTTTTACAGTTTGTATTTTATATTTGACTTAACTATTACAAGTATATTGGAGAGGGGAAAGAAAATATATATATATATATATATATATATACATACTCTAAAAACCCTAAATCTAATAACCTAAGAGACAAATCGCTAACCTATGCTAAAGCCTAAAGATACAAATAGCTAAACCTACACTAATGGTAAAAATACCTCGACCAAGAGAACACCGTCGACTGGAGATATGCAATGCCTGTCTACATTACATACCTGCACTCATCACCTGGTGACTGTCAGTCGAGGCACAACATAATATAGGGGACATCAATATATGAAAGAGAACCAGACGAGTCGGGAACATTTTCATATACGTCAGTTGTCGGCCCTAATTAGTTCAACTATAACTAAGGTGGTATAATGTATTTACATAATATGTACAGAAAGTGAAGGACCTCACCCAATAGACCACCATCGACTGTAAGTGCCCAATGCCTTTCTATATTGCACACTTTTACTCATCAGCTGGCGACTGTCAGGCGAGGAACAGGGTTTAATGTAGGAGACATCTATATTAGAAATAGATCAGTCAGAAATAGGAACTATTTCAAATACGTCAGCTATTGACCTTAATTAATAGTACAATATATACATATTTACAAACGATAAGAACCATAACCATATAGTAAAAAAGTCACATCACTCTGATCAGTCTGGTCTCTCTCAAGAAAGCCATCAATTTATCAGTCATAACAATGTCCCCATCACCCAGGATGGTGGAGAGGGTGAAGGGGACGTCTGCTGCGCCGCAGTAATTTATAAGTGACGCACGTTCACGAATAAATTGCCGACAGCGCAGGATGATATGACTGATAGATAACACCGCATCACAGATGTCACAGGTCACAGTGCGGTGGGTATCGCCTCTCCTTATATGGTTTCATGTGTGCTATTACAGTGGCGTTAAGTCGTAGGCGCGCCAACACCTTCTCTTCCAGGCGACTGGGACGGTTGGCAGTAGCCCAGTCGCCCAGGTACTGCTTACATGTCGGAATATTAAGTCTGGTCCACTGACCTTGCCACAGAAGATTTACTGATTTCTTTCGGAGAGAGAGACTCGATCGTAGATCACGAGGAACGTCCCAAGTCTCCTCGAGTTCTACAGCCGACTTTGCAAGTAAGTCAGCCTGCTCATTGTCGCAGACGCGACAATGACCAGGCACCCAGATCAGCGTAAAGGACTTGTCGCATGAATGCAGTTTATTAATAATGCGGCCCTGGATCTCATTAGAGTCCGTAGTACAAGAAGCAATTGCCTGAAGGGCTGATTTTGACTCGGAAAATATTACAAACGAATCATGCCAAGAATTTAGAGCGTAGTCTATGGCTTTGTCAATAGCCAAAAAAAAGTTCAGAGGTAAACACAGATGTATGAGTCGGCAACCGATACCTGAGGGCACATTCAGTCGACCACACACTTGAACCCACACATTCACTCGACTTGGAGCCATCGGTGTACAGTTGGTGGGACCCCAAGTGACGAACAATGATATTACGAAACAAGTGGTGGACCTCCGCCTCCGGCGCCTTGGACTTTGGTGCTGGGAGCCAGGAAACATCCACCGTAAATCTTGGTGGCTCCCTAGGTGCTATATTTTTTGACACCAACTTGTCACAGTCACTGAGGTCCATACCAAGCTCCTGAATCAGTAAGTGGAGGCGAACAGCAAGTGGCCGACGCACACCCCGCATAAGATGCTGGAATTGATGCAAGGGGGTACAGGCCATGTTGCCGATAGTACTTTTCCTGAGTGTTCTTAAGCCATAGGATAGGGCCAGGTGGTCAAGGCGAATACGGAGGGGAGGCACATTCGCCTCCACTTCCATACGAGCTACACGTGTACACCTGACAGCTCCAAGACACAATCACAAACATTTATTCTGTTACACATCCAATCCTTTCAATGTGGCATCGGATGCCGAGCCATACACCTGTGCGCCATAGTCTAGCTTGGATCTAATAAGGGACTTTACACCATTATTAAAGATTTTCTGTTGGCACCCCATATAGTACCTGCTAGGTACTTGAGGACATTTAACGGTTTAGTGCAACGAGCAAGCAAGGTATTAACATGAAGTTTAAAGTTCATTCTGCGATCAAAGTGGAGGCCCCAAAATTTTACAGAATTTTGAAAAGGTACCACTTGATTATCCAAAAATAAATGCAAATCAGGGACGTTTCGATTAGTGAAGACTACAGCGGCACACTTATTGACGGAAAACTTAAATCCCCACTGCAAGGCCCATTGGTGGACGGAATCAAGGGCTGCTTGAATCCGCCCAGCTGAAAATTGTGCATTACGGGAAGAGTGCCATATTGCACAATCGTCAGCGTAGAGTGGGTATTTAAGATTCCTTGGGATGGGAGCTGATGACAGAATAGCATTGATCATAATACTAAATAAAGTGGGACTAAGCACACTTCCCTGTGGCACCCCGTCTTCCTGGATAAATATATCCGATGTTACGATACGGGGCAGTTTGACAGAGAAAGTCCTGGCCCTTTAGAAATTGGAAATAAAAATTGGTAAATTACCTCTTAAACCAAAAGCATAGAGCTTCATTAGTATTCCGTGTCGCCATGTCATGTCATAGGCTTTATGGATGTCTAAGAACACCCCTATCATGAATTCTTTATTGGCAAACGCCTCTGCAGTACAATGCTCCAAATTCATTAAATGATCTAGTGAACTTCTGTATTTACGGAAGCCACATTGTCGATCATTTAACAAATTCTTTGACTCTAAAACAAAAAGAAGCCTATTATTAACCATTCGTTCCATGACCTTACATAGACAAGAAGTCAACACAATAGGACGAAATGAATTGGGGTTCATAAGACGACCAGCCTCTTTAGGTATAGGTATGACGTGCGCAAAGTGCCATGAGTTTGGGAACGTTCGGGACGCCCAAATCTCATTGTACAATGCTAACATCTTAATGAGGTTGTCCTGATTAAGATGCTGAATCATACCGTACGTGATGGTGTCTGGTCCGGGGCTGGTGTCTTTACAGGATTTAAGGGCAAGGAGCAGTTCATCTAGCGTAAACTCTTGGTTGTACGGGGAGTCTACGTCTTCTGTGGCAAAGTCTAATTTTTGTAGCTCAGCCGTGCGTTTATGATGTTGGAAACGCTGGTCATAATTGGCTAAGCTACTTACATGTGAAAAACTCCTGGCGAGGATATTGGCAACGTCCACGGGATCGTCATAAATGATGTTATTGACCTTCAGGGTGGTAATGGGAAAGTAAGGGCCTTTATTATTTAATATTTTAATGGTGGACCAGACTTTACTTAATGGTGTGAAACGATTCACCGTGGACACAAAGGACCGCCAGGAGTCACGTTTGGCCCTTCTTATTATTCTCCTTGCCTCAGCCCGTGCCTGTTTGTATGCAATGAAATTTTCCTCGGTGGGCTGACTATCAAAAATCCTGTATCTCCTATTGCGTTTCCTTAATGCTTGTCGGCAATCCGGCGTCCACCAATGTGCTCTATGCTTCCCATGAACTGTAGAAGTCTTGGGAATAGCAGCCTCAGCTGCATGTATTATGGATTTGGTTAAATTTTTGACCTCAACATCAGTGGTCTCCCCAGTTATATCTTTATTGGCGATCCTTGAGAAGGATCCCCAATCTGCTTTCTTATAGTTAAATTTTGGAGGAGGAGGGTCCGAAACAGTGTCGCGTGTATAAGAAAGACAGATGGGTAAATGATCACTTCCCAAGGAGTCGTCATAGGGGTGCCACGAGAAATCTTGATGTATACCTGGGAAGGCCAGAGATAAGTCAATGGCCGAAAAGTTACCAGTACGATTATCTACACGAGTCGCTCTACCATCGTTCAGAAGACAGAGGTTGGACTGTAGTATTAGGTCGGCTACTTGCTCCCCACGACCATCGATCCTCAAGCTACCCCATTGATAGTGATGGGCGTTAAAGTCGCCCAATACTAACTTATTCCCAGGTAGATGGTGAAATAGGCAACTTAAAGCATCACTATCAATGGGGCCATGTGGAGGACAGTACAGAGAGCAAATGGACAGATACGTGTTATTAAATTTTACTCTGCACGCGACTGCTTCCAGAGCAGAATTTAGAATCACTTCCGTTTGTGAGTGTGATTTGTGGGTGTATATGGCAACTCCGTGACCTTCATATCTTCTATACGAGTGGTAGTGTTTGAACTGAGGAGGATCAGGGTGATCCACCAAGCGTGTCTCCTGTAGGCAAATAACGTCTGGCCTGTGTATAGCAAGCAGAATTGCTATACTGTGTAATTTATTCCCAAGAGTCCTACAATTCCACTGCAACACCGTGAATGCGGCGGTTTAAAATTTACGAGGGTGGCCATTGTGCTTAGGTTTTTTGTGCCCCCCGCGGCTGGGCGAGTGGCTACTGGGGAACCTTTCCCGGTGCTTGCAGGCGGAAACCTCCATATTTTCATCAATCATCAGGCTCCCAGACTCCACCGAGGAAGAGCGTCCCTTTCTCTCCCTCGCTGAAACAGGAGTAGGAAGGACATGAGGGCGCGACTGTTTGGTTAGGGTGGTCAACTTAATCTTATCAGACTTATCGGATTTTTGTTTTTGGCACACCGACTGCGAGGAAGCAGCAGCAGCCTGAGAGTAGGTAGAGGCCTTAGGTAAGTCAGTGAGAGAGTTGGAACGTACAATAGGTTGAGCCGGAGAGGTAGGGCGAGTAGCATGAGGAGGAAATGTAAGGTCAGTCTGTGTCTCCACAGTGCACATCACAGGACGGGACACGACCGCCGATGCATAGGAGACACTAGGCTTGGGAGTTGCATGCAACTCCTTCACCTTCTTCCTTGCATCGTAAAAGGATATGCCCTCAGTCGCCTTCACTGTGCAGACCTCTTTCTCCTCCTTCCACTTGGGACAAGCCCTCGAAGAAGCGGAGTGAGCGCCCTTGCAGTGAAAGCAACACTCTGTCTCGGATGTACAGTGGTCTGCAGAGTGACCTACAGCCGCACACCTCCCACACACCAAGTTCGAAGCCCGACAAGCCTTTTCATGGTGCCCATAAATCTGGCACTTTGAGCAACGAAGGGGATTAGGAATGTATGGTCTCACATTGATAATTTCGTATCCAACTTTCACATTAGTAGGAAGAGAAACTTTTCCGAAAGTCAAGACTACTGTGGCTGTCTTCGTCCTTTTGCCCTCCTGGAAACTAGTGATAAAGTGGGCATCAATTACATCTTGCTGAGCAAGTTCATGGATGATGTCGTCCTCTTCCATAACCATGAGGTCCCTGCAGGTGATAACACCTTTGCAGGAATTCATGGATTGAGGGATCCTCGGCACAACATCATAACAATGAAATTTGCTCAGCTTCATCAGATCCTTAACCTGGGACGAGTTAGCAGTCTTTACGAGGAGATCTCCGCTAGCAAGTTTTTTCACCTGTTCCACTTCTCCTGCACATCCGTCAATCACTTTCTTGATAATAAAAGGATTGAGGCTGGACAGGGGAGTAGAACCAACCGTGCTCAGCAAAACAAAAGAAGCATTTTTTTTTTTTTTTTTTTACACTCCATGTCCAGCCAGTGCATTGTGCAGACCTCTGGCCCGTCTCTCTCTCACACTGGACTTAGTCTCAGTTATAGAGGAAGATTTTTTGGAAGTTTAGTCCGTTTTGGGCAGTTGTGGGACTTAGTCTCAGACACTGAGGAGAATTTTTCTGAGTTTTCCTATTTTTTCAGGGAGTCTGTCTCAGAAGAGTAGACTGCTGTCTTGCTGTGTGTGTGTGTGTGTGTGTGTGTGTGTGTGTGTGTGTGTTTCCGGCCCGCCGTTAGTGTCCCTCACTGTAGTACGACGCCGAACCCTGAAGGGGTGCCATTAGGGCACTTCCATGAGGGGGGGCCATTAGGGCCTGGTTAAAGGAGGCAGTGAGGGCGGCTCTGTTAGACTAGGGAAGTCCCTCACGGGGCAGTAACGGGTCTCCTGCGTCGCCCTTTAGAGGGTGGGGAGTTTAGGCGCCCGTTACTGTAGGGAACTGGCCGTTGTTGTTGTTTTTTTTTTGCTGGTGTTTGTCTGTGAGTGTGTGTGTAGTCTGCTAGTTGTCGGGGAGTTTTTCTGTGATGGAGTCTCCTCAGGATGTGCCTCCTTCGAGGCCCTTCAACATCCCGCAACCTGTACCTCAGAGGCAAGGTTCTTCTAGGCCTGCCTGCACTATGGGGAGTAAGAGGGAGCGTTGCTCTTCCACCTCTAGCTCTCACTCCTCAGTTACCGAGGATGCACGCCCCTCTCTGCCGATTTCCTCAGCTGGTGCTTCCACCATTCGGTCTCAGCCTGACGTTTGCGAGCCTTCTACCACACCACGGCCTACCAAGGCTGCTCGCATCCACGAACGGATGGCTGTGGAAAGCGATGCCCCTGACACTCCTGTAGCCTCTTCCGCTGCTGCTCCTGACCGTGTTGATGCTGAGGGCTTCACGCTAGTTACCACTAAGACTAGCAATACTTCGGTGAGCAACTCTAGCAATATTTCTAACATTATCTGGAATGTTCATGGCAAGACTGAATGGAAAATACAAAGACTGGGCGGGTGAATCTGGCCAATTTAATTGCCCTGAAATCTTTGTATAGATTTTAAGTCTTGTCAGTGGACATCTGGAGACAAACTGGTGAAGATTTTTGCCTACTAGCGAGGTATTAATATTTGACTAGGTGTATTAAGTCTGGCGTTGATGTATTAAGATTCTTCCATTATCAGTGAGGTATGATATTGCCACCTAGAGTAATATACCCGTTTCCTTATTTTGCCAGTGCTGCCGTTCATGTACACATACTTCCTTAATGATTTTTTCTCAAGTAAGAAAACTGAGGTGGAGACAGGATGTGGAGCGGTATATGAACGTGGGTGGTGGGTGTTGGGAGGAGAGCCTACTGCTTCTGGAAAAGGTGCATTTTGTTCGTGGGGACTCTCGGGATGAAGTCTGGCTACAAGGAAACTCTATGCTGTGACAGGAGTACAAGCAGCTCAATTTACTGCTCCCATAACACTGCTGACCCAGACAAGGTAATCCTTAAGAAATCATTAATCAAACTATATAATTTTAACCATACGCTGAATGGTTTAGTCTTTTTAGCCTCGGCAAACCTAAGCTGCTGAATACATACTTCGCATTTTCTTTAGGCTGAGGTTATTTGAAATGCAAATAGTGTCTACATCTTGACTTATTCACCTCACAACTTCCACTGTCCTTGGCGAGACATGAAAGTCAGCATGTTATGTATATTAATGTTTATTCTCGCTACATCAAGACTTGTCAGCTTGGAGAGACGTTGGGTGATGGGGTTCATAGTTGTTTTTACTAGGTTATTTAATTTTTCTAAGAACTTTAAAATACTCTAGTGGTTGAAAAAATGTTGAGTATAATAGAACTGGCGGTTAATGATAGGCTTAGTTAAATTTAGCCTTAGCCCTTTGTCATGATTTAATTTCATTCTCGCTATTTAGTCGTTACTGAAGCGAGGACAGATCATTGTAAGATTGCCTGCAGTTTTATCTATTACAGAATGACACTGCTGGAAGATCGAGAACTGAGGATGGGCTATTGGCTGACTGAAGATTTGGCTAGCTATCTACCTTCTTCCCACCTGTTGGCGGAGAAGTTCCGTATGATTGCCTTCTACTCAACGGTTTCTTGTGCACATCTGACTGTTTATGCCTTCTACTCGACTGTTTCCTGTGTACAAGACCCCAGCTGCCCGTATATCTTCTGCTCGACTGTTTCTTGTGCATCAGGAGCCCCAGCTGCTTGTATATGCCTTCTGCTAAACTTTCCTTGTGCACCATAGGGCCCAGGTACCTGTGCTGTGCGTAGAAGACCCTCCTGTGCTGCACGCGAATCTACTACAACAAATGCTGTATGTAAAGATAGTCTGAAATCTCTACAGTATTGTTAACTTTAGATTTACTGTGAAAACTAGAAACTCAGAACTTTAATACTACGTTTCGGTAAAAAAAAAAAAAAAAACTATCTAATGACTAGACAAAATCTAGGCATTTACCTCTACTCGACGTCCCTCACAAAGAACAGTTTGGTTTGTGGTGACAGTGGTTTAAGTCTGCCTGTCATTTCATAGTTTCTCTGTAATACTTATAACTTTCTTGTGCTGTAATGTTAATATCGATAGGTTTTGCATCAGTATAATAGAAAATTCGTCATGGAACTTTTGGTGTTAAGACTGTTAAATCTCAAATCGGCTAAATATCCATGACTTTCAACCCGGAATCTTAAAATTTCTTGTTGCCACCAGGCGAATTTTATCAGATCGGACTTCGCTGCAGGAGTTAAATATACTGTAACACTCGGTAAATAGTTGCCCATTGTTAACATGTGATCAAGGTTAATAAATTAAGTTTAATCTTAAGTAATTACGGTAAGAATATAATTGCTTTAACATGGCACTGTCTTGCTTGATCTTGATAGCCCGGTAGAATGACAAGAAAATCTACCCTTAAACGAAGAACTAATAACTAACCTGTTTAACCTAACTCCAGCTTACCTAACCTATTCAACCTAACACAAACTAACCTATTACTATGCGTGGAGACATGGGCTGTCACGTCCTAACTCGACAGTGCACAGTACTTTTCGTTGTTTTCCACCTATTCTGGTTTATCGAAAGTTGATTGGAGAGGTGGATAATATTGCGCACTACTATGGGCAATTTCTAGAACATCCTGCTTTCATTTACTTTTACTCTTAACTGTTCGTCTGGCAACAGCAAGGATTAAACTTAACTGAAAGGATTCTCTGCTCAACTTTTACTGAAATTATCATCTCGCTCTTGAATGAGATCTTCAGCAATAGATCAACATGAATAGGATTATAGTAAGTGTTGTGTGATTGCAAAGCCGTGGTGTTAAATTTTACTAACACTGAGCTACAAGAAATAAGGGGAAAGGATGAAAGTCTGGACAAAGTTGAAAAAAATATAAATCAGCCCGTCACCCACCATAGTCTTTATACATTTTAACCACAACTTGAATATCCTGCGTGAAAAATTAAATTCGTGTTTTATAAAATGTTGGATTTAATAGGGAAATATACAACTGTGACATGTATTGTTAATAAATACCCGAATTCTTTGCCTATTTATGTACATGATTAACCTTGGTCCTACCCTAAAAACTGGGCATTTGTTATGCTGAAATCACGGATATTGTCAAGAGGTCTGTGGCAACCAATCTCCACACGTTTGGTTAAAATGGATGAAATTCTTTCAGGTACCAAAAGGACTATTCTCACGGCCGGAACTATTTTAACGGGGGCCGTAGAATAGTCAGATATTAACCAAATATGATGGTGTTGAAGACTTGCCTCATAAAACCTAGTCATTAACAATATCTTGATCTAAGAAGTCTGACATTAGATGGCTGTCTTTAAACAGACTAGATTGTACCTGGCCCGATGGAAATTCTACCGACCTACCGGGCCACGTTTCACTTACTGTCTGTGATTGTCTTTCTCTTACTGTCTGTGATTGTCTTTCTCAGGGTGTTCTGGAGCCCCTCACTACTACAGAATTCTATATCCTCACTACTCTCCCGTGGAAAACCTTGTGGACCTTGGTTTCAGTTACTCGCTACCGCCAATGACTGACATTGCTGAGCACATGTTTTAATCATCCCGCATGTTCACTATGGGGGAAAAAAAAATGGGAAACACAGTAAATTCGACTCGAGAAAAATTCTGACATCGCAACCCACGTTTCACTTAGGCCCCGTCCACACGAGCGGGCAGTGCCCGATGAGCAAACATTATCAAATCACGTTCCAATTCACACGTTTAGAGGGTGGGTGGCGGGCACGAGTATAGAGGACGTCATAAGCATGGGAACCACGGGCAAACCAACGAAATGCCCCTGCCCGTTGTTGAAGCACTGCCTGCTGGGCTGATTATGGTACACAAAGCTACACTTTTAGCTTTTACTGTCTTGCGACAATTCTTACCTCCCATGTTGTCGTACTACACTCAGTTCTGGCGAGCACCAAGACAGTTGGCCACTGCCCGATGAGTGGACAACCACTACCTCACTCACCACAGCTCGCTCTGCCGTGTGGACAACACAGGTGCGCCTGGTTGTAGCCAGTGCCCGCCGGGGACTGCTTGATCTGGAAACACTGCTAGAAAAGCGATGGATATCCGCTCAGCGGGCTGTGTCCGTCGGACACTGCCCGCTCGTGTGGACGGGGCCTTGGTCTGTCAGCCCGATATTGTAATAGTTAACCCGTCACTTCGATGATGTCTTTTAACCCTGATGCCTATAAATGATTTAACTCACTTCTTCGTTTCTAGCATCATCATTATTATTATTATTATTTAGTCTCTTGTTACAGATCAGCATTCAAGATAGAGGGATGGTATTTTTAGAAGTTAAAGTGGACAGTCTCAAAATGTATCAGCTAGAGTTAGAGGAAATTGAATATTTAAGTGTAATTTATTTGGAAATGACTAAACTATATCGGGAAAAGTTGAGTAAATCGGGCAGCCGAGTTATTGAAAAATAATTTAAAAAAATATTAGAAATAAAAACATCGAAAAGAACGATTTATAAGACATTGAAGTAGGATTAGATAGTTCAGTGGAGTTGGGATTAATCAGGAGGCACGTGGGGGTGAAGAGTGGGGGGATGGGATGAGAGGGGAGGGAGAAGGCGTGATTGGGGACTTCAGAGAGGAGGGGAGGGAAGGGTAGTAGAGGTGACATGGAAAGGGATGAAGGTGGGGAGGGAAAGGAAAGGGATTGAGGGATATACAGGGGGAAAGGAGGGGAAGGGAGGGAAGGTGGGGCGAAGGGATGAAGAGTGCAGGAATGGGAGAGGAAGCGGGAGAAACTGGCAGGGAGGTAAGGGAAGTTGGATGAAGGGGAGGCGAGGGGCAATAATGTAGAAGAGGATTGCAGGATTACTGGGAGTGGGGGTGGGGATGGGGATGGGATTTAGGCATTTACTCCACCAGTCGAGCAGGACAGTACTCCCAAGGTGGATGGAAGGCTGATAACAGGGAGAGCTGGAGCTCCCGTTTCATCAGCCTTTAGGACTTGTTCCTGACTATCCCCCTTTGCTGAACTTTTTCAGTGTCTCAGTAACACAGAGAGTAGTTTAGCATGATCTCCAATACAAGTTTCTTTGTCAACACCAAACTACATGCACACTACACACCACACTTCCTTTTCAAAATTTGTAATGAAAATGGCGTACAAAAATCATCCCTCGGAGTCCCCAGGGGGGAGGATCATAAATGCCCCAACCATCCGCCCCTCTCCCGGTGACGACTCTCAAAGCTGCCTGGAACCACTGTCTGACTCACTCCTTCATTTCTGTAACATTCGCGGCCTTTCCTCTAACTTTCGCTCTGTTGAACACCACCTCTTCTCCTCTAAACCTCACCTTCTCTTTCTCTCTGAGACTCAGCTGTCTGAGGCAACTGACAGCAAACCTTTTTCTGTATCCTCCTACTTTCTCTATTCTCATTTCAAAGCCAAAGGTGGCTGTTGCGTATATATACGCAACGATCTCTTGCTCTCGTGTTCCTGAACTTGATTCTTCTGAATTCTCTACTCTCTGGCTTCGGCTTTCCTGTCATTCTCTGACTAAATATATCTGTGCTGTTTATTTATCTCCTATTCTACTGACTATCAAAAATTCGTTGACTATCTTACTTCTACGATGGAACACATTCTATCCATTTCTTCTTTCTGAAATCTCCATTCTAGGAGATTTCAATGTTCACCACCACCTTTGGCTCCCCTCTCCTTTCACCGATCCACCTGGTGAACAAGCCTACATCTTTTCTATCCTTAATGACCTAAAGCAGCTTGTACAGCACCCTACCCGTATACCTGACCGCCTTGGAAAGAGTTCCAACATACTTGACCTTTTCCTAACAACTAATCCTTCTGCTTACACTGTTAATCTTTTCTCTCCATTGGGCTCCTCCGATCATAACCTTATTAACTTAACCAATCCTATCGCTCCAGTACGGCCTGTGGACCCTCCAAAGAAACGCCGTCTGTGGCACTGTGGAGCTGCAGATTGGGAGGCCCTCAGGCAGTACTTCTTTGATTTTCCTTGGAATGATTATTGCTTCCATGGCCGGGAGCCATCTGAGTGTGCTTTGCGCATTGCGGAGGTTATTCTCTCGGGCATGGAAGCATACATTCCTTTCTCATATCCTCTGACTAATGCAAGAAAGCCTTGGTTTAATCACGCTAGTTCTAATGCTGTCCGCAACAAGGAGAGGGCCTATAAGAGGCACCGAAGCCAACCCACCCCTGAATCACATCTTTTATATATTTCTGCCCGGAATCGTGCTAAGTCTGTTCTTTGCTCTTCTAAAAATAATTTCATCTGTGCTAAATGTTCTCAACTCTCCAACTCGAATTCTTCTCGCTCCTTCTGGCACCTTGCCAAAAACCCTTCTAACAACTTTACCTCATCATCCTTCTCTCCTCTTTTCTACTCTGATGGCTCAGTAGCTATTTCTTCTACTTATAAAGAAGATCTCTTCGCTCAGACTTTCTCCTCCAATTCCACCTTAGACGATTCCGGTGCTATTCCTCCATCACTTCCCCCCTCTGACTTCCTCTTGACTGACATTAAAATTTCTTCAGCTGATGTATTTTCTGCCATCACTGGCCTCAATACTAACAAGGCATATGGGCCTGATGGAGTCCCTCCTGTTGTCCTCAAAAACTGTTTCTGTGCTTACACCCTGCCTAGGTAAACTCTTTCGCCTTTGTCTATCAACTTGTACCTTTCCTTCTTGCTGGAAGTTTGCTCTCATTCAGCCAGTCCCAAAGAAGGGTGATCATTCCCAACTCTCTAACTATCGTCCAATTGCTTTAACATCCTGTGTCTCAAAAGTTTTCGAAAAATTTTAAAGCATCTTTCCTGTCACAACCTTCTTTCTGATCGTCAATTTGGGTTCCGTCAGGGACGCTCCACTGGCGATCTTCTCACCTACCTTTCAGACTCCTGGTCATCCTCCTTTCGGGACTTTGGCAACAGTGTGTGCACTTGACATCTCAAAGGCTTTCGATCGTGTCTGGCATAAATCTTTAATTTCCAAACTGCCCTCCTACGGTTTCTATCCTTCTATCTGTGCCTTCATCTCTAGCTTCCTTTCTGATCGTTCTATAGCCGCTGTTGTAGACGGCCATCGTTCTTCTCCTAGACCTATCAACAGTGGTGTTCCTCAGGGCTCGTCCTATCACCTACGTTCTTCCTTTTATTCATCAATGACCTTCTAAGCTGTACATCTAACCCTATCCACTCATTTGCTGATGATTCCACCCTTCACCTTTCCATTCGATAAACGCAGCGTCCATCTCAGCAGTTACTTCAACAAAAAAGGGATGAGGCTATGGCACACCTAATGTTTGACTTGGCTCATGTCTCTGATTGGGGTGAAAATAATCTTGTTATTTTTAATGCATCAAAAACTCAGTTCTTACACTTATCAACCCGACAAAATCTTCCTCAGTATTACCCACTAATGTTTAATAATGAACAATTATGTACTGCGTCATTCTTGAACATGCTTGGGGTTTCATTATCTCGGGATTTGTCTTGGAAAGAACATATTACATCTCTTGTGAAATCTGCTTCCAAGAGATTAGGTGTGCTAAGCTGATTCCGAACTTTCTTTACCCCTGTTGACCTTGTACATGGGTTTTATTCACCCGTGTTTGGAGTACAACTCTCATGTGTGGGGAGGCTTCCCACATGCAGCTTTTCTCAATAGGGTGGAGTCAAAGGCTTTTCGTCTCATTAACTCTCCTCCTCTTACTGATTCCCTTCAACCTTTGTCTCTTCGCCGCACTGTTGCATCTTTATCTCTCTTCTCTCGCTACTTCAACGGTCACTGTTCCTTTGAACTGTCTGCTTGCATCCCTCCACCTCTACGACGGACACGTAGTACCCGTCTAGCAACAAACTCTAATCCCTTTTCTGTCCAACTCTCTAATGCAAGAGTTAACCGTTACTCCCAGTCCTTCATTTATGCAACTAGTCAACTCTGGAACTGTCTTCCTCTGTCTGTATTTCCTACTTCCTATGATCTCCAGTCTTTCAAACGCAGTGTGTCCAGGCATCTCAAAATGAACGGATCTTGAATTTGGCTCTCTTTTGTATTGTTTTTGCTTTTTGTTGGAAGGAACAGTATGCAGGCCTGTGGCCTTTTGTTCCTTCTTCCTTGCACAAAAAAAGACACACACACGCACACACAGACACACACACACACACACATACACACACACATACACACACACACACACACACACACACACACACACACACACACACACACACACACACCGCTCGCTGGCGCAGTGGTAGCGTTCTCGCTTGCCATCTGGTAGACGGGAGTTCACGCCTCGCTCAGGTTGCAAAAAGTTTCACTGACGAAGTGGGTGGTTACTGTCCCCCTTGAGCAAGGGGATGGGTGTGTGCTTGTGAGAAGGTCACAGCCTTGCCCATAGATCGGACTATATGAGTTCTCAGCTCCCTTCTGGGAGGGTAAAAGCTGACGATCACTACCATCAAGTGATCCTGACCCACCCGGTGAGTTACACAGACACACACACAGACACACACAGACACACACACACAGACACACACACACAGACACACACAGACACACACACACATTTACACAGTTATTCACGAAACACAACTCATTTTTTAATTCATGATACCTGCAGGAGCTTTGGTAGACTTTGGAGTAATCACTTGTGGCTACAGGTTAGAAACACTCCATTAATCGTCTCAAGTCTCCATGAATCCTCCCACAGCCTGATACCTCATCCTAAGCTGAGTCAAATCATCTAAAGGCATCAGGGTTAAAACTCATCATCGAAGTGACGGGTTAATTACTATAATATCGGGCGGCCAGAGTAAGTGAAACGTGGGTTGCGATGTCCGTAGAATTTCTCCAGAGGAGAATTTACTATACGTAATTCCCTTTGAAACTATTAGCATTTGATGATTTTTTTTTTCATCGTGAACATGCGGGAAGATTAAAACATATGTACTCAGCCACATCAGAGGGTCATTGACGGTAGCGTGCATGGAAAACTTCGAAGAGAATGAGAGAGTGTTTCTGACTAGAGATATGAATGGAAAAGTAGGGAATGTGAAGGTGGATGGAGTACCTGGTGAGTGGGGTGTGCCTGCAGAGATGGATGAGAATGGCAGTGCTTTAGTGGACATCTGTCCCGGGAGGGGGTTGGTGATAGACAGTACCCTCTTCAAGCACAAACTGATCCATAGGTATACATGGCGATGTTGAGAAGGGTAGATGATGAATTGAATGAACTGAAGGCAATTATTGATTGTGTGTGTGTGGATGAAAGGATGAGGTGTGTAATGGATGCAAGAGTATATAGAGGTTGAGGGAGTGGACTTTCGGACCACCACTTGGTGGCGGTCAGAATCAAGGTCCAAACACAATGGGGGAAGAGTAGAAGGGAAGGACAGGAGGAAGTAGCTCATACAAGGAGGGTAGAAAAGTTACAAGTGGACGGAAAAAAGGCAGAATATAAAAGTGGAGGGGCGATTGGGTAAATATAGACTGGAGCAGATGGGGGACGTGAAAGGTGTGTGCAAGATATTCACAGAAGAAATCTGTAAAGCACGTGAGGTGGTGTGTGGGGTGAAGAGAAGACGAAAGAAAGGGGGTCAGGGAACAGCATGGTGGAATGAAGAAGTGAGAGAGGCTGTGGCACAAAAGATGAAAGCATATAGTGAGTGGATGAGAAAGAGGGGCGAGGAAGAAGTGTGGTTGGATGAGGAGGAAATGGAAAATGTGAGTGCGTTTAAGTTCTTGGGTAGTGTGATGAGTATGGATAGAAGTTTAGAGGGTGAAGTGCTTGAAAGGGTACAACAGGAAAGAAAAGTTGCCGATTCCTTGAAAGCAGTGATAAGAAACACGGAAGTGAGCGTGGAAGTGAAAAAGCTACTACATGACAGTATTGTAATACCAACTCTAACATATGGAAGTGAAGCTTGGACCTTGCTGGAGGGACACAAGTCAAGAATGAGGGCAGTGGATATGAGTTATTTGAGAGGAGCATGTGGAGTCACATGCAAAGACAGAATGACAAATGAGGAAGTGAAGAAGCGTTATGTTGAGGATGTGGATGTGATAGGAAGCGTTAGGAGAAACACATTAAGGTGGTTTGGCCATGTGGAGAGCGAGAGACTGGCGAGGAGAGTGTATGTGAGTGAGGTGAAGGGGGGAAGAGGGAGGGTGGGCCGAGGATGAGATGGAGGGATGGAGTGGAGAGGTATATGACAGAGGGGTGTGTGAGGTGGGAACAGGGCAATGAAATGGCGGGGGACAGGGCGACATGGAGGCGATTTGTTTGTGACCACCCTTTACGGGATTAAGGCGTCTGGCAGTAGGATTTTTTTTTTTTTTAACTGGCAACAGGATTTTAATCAGTTAAGGGAAGGGGTAGACGAAATTTTCATAAATCAATGCGTTATTTTTATTGTTTAATTTTATTACCGGCAGACGATTTTGTTCAGTTTAGGAGGAACCCTCGTAGTGAAGGGGTTAGAAACAGCACTCCTCACACACACACACACACGCACACACACACACACACATGCACACATGCACACACACACACACACACATACACGCATATTTTTTTTTTGTCTTTCTCTTTTGTCAAGTGTACCATTAAAATGTAGAAGAAGAATGAGGTCAAATGATTCTTAATAGAAGGGGGTGTAAGCTGGGAGCGGGGCAGTGAAATGGCGGGGGACAGGGCGACATGGAGGCGATTTGTTTGTGGCCACCCCTTGCTGGATTAAGGCGTCTGGCAATAGATAGACAGGCAAGCCACGAAGCCTCCAATGTCATATGCAGTAGAGTATAACACAGAAGACTGGTTGTTTTATGGTTATTAACCCAGTGAATCCTACATCGTATTTCTTATATTCTTCCTGTCTCAAGACGATTTTATTTAACATACCAAAGATCTGTGGCAGTGAAGGTTAGCTAAGATATTATTCCTTTCTCAGGGGTGACGAACGGCCAGTAACAGGAGCAGCAAACAGAGAATCATGTGGCATCCCTTTACTGCAGCGTGTCACCATACTCCGCCCCTCATCACCACACATCCCTGCCAGTCCCTCTCTACTATTCAGCCTTCGAAGTGACCTAAGATCATTTTCCAAAGCCACGAATTGTAAATACTTTGTACGTAGAACGAATAAAATGCTAGTTCCTGGAATACAGTAGTCTGCCACAACTCTCCATTTGGGGAAAAAGAAGGTTAATTGAAAAAATCTAGACAGAGGCGAACGGGAGAAGACTGTGGTATCAGACTGTTGGGGGGAGTTGTAAAATGAGTTTTAAGCTGTTATTTTTATCAGAGCGTTCCATTAAGCTGTATGCATAGCTTTTCAGGCTTAACATGGCTGAGATCTTCATATTGCTGCTTCTTTCTCATAGCTTATTACGGGCAGGAAAAGACAATACCTCTGCTTGTCATCCCTCGTGTAGCACTTTTTCGTGACTAGCATCATATTCTAATGTCAGGCCCCTGTTACAGCTCAGCATTCAAAATGGAGGGATGGCAATTTTAGGCCAAATTAAAGTGAAGCTCTATATCCATTCCGTAACACCTTTTCGTGACTACATCGTTCTTGCTCTAACACAGGCAAGATTTTCATCCTTTTGCAGCTCGTTTCACGTAGCCCAGTGCCAGGGAACGACAATGTTATGACTCTACATCCTTTACATAACACTTCTTCGTGACTAGCATCATGTTTTGGTGTTAATCTATTGCTACAACTCAACATTCAAGATGGAGAGAGGGTAATTTTATGCCCAGTTAGGGAAAAGAGGAGAGTGTATGTGAGTGAGGTGGAGGGGGGGAGAGGGAGGGGGAGGCCGAGGATGAGATGGAGGGATGGAGCGGAGAGGTACATGAGAGAGGGGTGTGTGAGTTGGGAGCGGGGTGGTGAAATGGCGGGGGACAGAGCGACATGGAGGCGATTTGTTTGTGGCCACCCCGTGCGGGATTGAGGCGTCTGGCAATAGATAGATAGGGAAAAGACAGCATAGTACTATATTCTAGTGCTAATGTATCGTTACAGCTTAGTATTTAAGGTGAGAAGATGGCAGCATTAGGCAAAGTAATAGTGATTAGAGTATGGTATACATCTAAGTATAATTTCTGACTCTGATTGCTACAGTCCCTGATGTTTCCTCTACGACGGTGTTCTCTTATGCACTCAGGCTCCTTGATCCAACCCCAGCTGAATAAAGTCGTCTGGAGTTTAATGGAAATGAATACGAGAGTTGTCCCGATCATTGGAGGGTTAATATTTACAGCATTAACGCTCTCAGATACTTATAAATGGCTCCCAGGTGGATAATAGCCTCTTGTATTAGCTGGAATAAAATACTAGAGTTACCCCGAAGATGAGAGGGTTCTCCGTGCCCTCTATTGGTTGTAAAAGTAGTTGGGTAAAGTTTCACACAAGTTTCTGGGCTGGACAAGCATGGCATTCCATTGTTCACTCAGTGCCTGCGGGGTGATACGAGGGTAAGGATGTGTTGGCGTGTTCTTCTGAAGTAAGTGTTAAATTTTACTGTTTTGAGGTTAAATTTCGCTGTTTTTGCCTTTAAGATGATTCAGATAGGACACAGAGGTATCTTGCTACCAACCAGGAAGTGTTATAGGTCCAATAGATTCAAAAGATAAGGGCAATAGACGTCGTTTTGCTGGTTAGGGGTGGCGATTGTGTGTAGGCCTCTCCTCTTGCTGCAAGTGTTGGGTTTTGCTGCTTTTGCCATTAAGGTGACGAAATTAGACACGGGGATATCTTACGGTCAGCCAGGAAGCGTCATGGCCAAAGATATTGTAGAGAATGTGAGAAATGGATATAATTTTAATAGGAGTGTATCGTCACCTATATCTATGGTCCTAATTGTCTTATCTATAACCAGACGCCTTAATCCCGTAAAGGTGGCCACAGACAAATCGCCTCCATGTCGCCTTGTACCCTGCCATTTTGCTGGTCTCCCTCCAACTTACACCCCCTTCTCTCGTATACCTTTCTACTCCCTCCTCCATCCCATTCCCATCACTATGCTCATTCTATTCTAAAATGGCCTATAATTGTAGTCTCTTCATCTCGAATCCTGAGTTATAACAATAGAAGGTTATGCTAGTCACGAACAAGTGCTATATCAAGGATGCTACTGAGACGAGTGAAATAAGTTGCAAAAGGACGAAAATCTGGGCCAAGTTAAGATGAAAGGAGTTGAGTACAGAATACTCCAGGATAACATAAAAGTTTCCAGATTAAAAAGAACT
>JAGKTI010005297.1:34425-45795 GCA_018397915.1 Birgus latro | reverse complement strand
AAGTCAGCAGGAGACACCAAGACGTGATAGTGCTAGGGAATGGAGAACTCTGGTGTCAGTGTTGGCTATGCAGTGAAGGGCAGAGTTTCCCTATTTTGTTGTTGGCAAATGCAGTGGTGTGAAGAAGAAAAGAAAGACAGGAAGAAGAAGAAAAGAAAGAAAGGAAGGAAGAAGAAGAAAATGATAATGATGATGATGATGATGATGATAATGATTTGCTCACGGCATTCCGTAAGCCATAACTCCCCCAACCACCGCTCGGATATACACCCCTACAGACCACATAGAATAAGAAGAGTATGGCGATATATTAAGTCCTAAATGATTACTACAGCGCATGTCATAAGAAAATTAACCACTTACGGGCGATGACGCATTGTTTCTTTTGTTCCTGCTGCCACTTTGCGATTTTATTCAGCTTTTGTGAGAGATTTTCAAACCGAAGGAGAGGGGAGGTTAGATGCAGCCTTCACCAACTCTTTCGCTTTTTTTTTTTTTTTTCAAATTTGGATGAAATCGTATGGAGGCAGCAAGAATATAAAATGGAAAAATGTCCTCGGAGTGAATGGGCCAATCTAATATACATCTAATTTGTATACAAGTATGATAATGATACTGATGATGGAGTATCACGGGTAAGCGATATATGGCATCCTCGTGAAGGCAAGTCTAAAAATTTTCAACAGAAAAAGGTTTGGGAATCGTGCCTACTGACCACACGAGGATCATTAACTCCTTCAGTCCGGTGACGTATTTCTATGCTGTGTGTGTGTGTGTGTGTGTGTGTGTGTGTGTGTGTGTGTGTTGCTGCCACTGGACGATTTTTTGCACCTAGTGCAGACCTTTCATAGTGGAAGTGTTAATGAAGCTATGCCTCGTATTCTCGTCGGTTAAGGAAGCTCCCCAACACCTTTTCCTTGGCAATTTATTTTGTTTACTACACTTTACTGTCCTCTTCTGTACGACATAAGTCCCTCTAATATCTCCAAACTCTCCTTAAATAACGTACAAAAAAATATTTATCAGTCATATCCAAAAATAAATCACTAAAGAAGGGGTGTTAGGGAACTTCCTTAACCAACGAGAGTACGGGTCCATATCTAACCCCTCCAGTTCAAAAATTTCCTCCCGGGCTGAACAAAATCGTCTGTAAATAGGAAAAATAGAGGGGAAAATGTGTCATGGGGTTGAAAGGGTTAAGAGTGACAACTATTTTTCACTAAGTCACCATCTTCTCCCCCTAGAATACGTCAGGCAACAATCAGTTTTCCATCCAGGTCCCCAATTTCTACTGCTGGGTGATGAGGGAATTTTCAGCCAGCTTGCAATAGCCTTCGTCTGTGGTGTCAATTGTTTAGCTCCGTGTGAACCATTACTTTTTTTTTATATATAGTTCTGGTCAGTAAGAAGAAGAAGAAGAAGACACAAATAACCAAGAAGAGGAAGAAGACACAAATAACCTAAGCGACACAAACACCCGATTCTCAAAGGCATGCGAGGAACATGGGAACTGTGGTGTCTTGACTAGCACATTCAGCTTACATATGCTACAGTAGCTTCGTCATGTCACAGGTTTTACATGACCAAGCATCTGTTAAAATTGTGGCGTCCGGGAACCCAACTTCTATGTGGATGCTCTAACCAATGTGCAGTCATGGGCATAAGTTGACGGAAAATCTTCTTTAAGCATTGTGTCCTGCCTTCCATACATTTCATTCCTTGACAATTGACAGAATGTTTTTTTTTTTTTTTTCCCCTAGTCAAACTCTTTTGTTCTGTCCTTCATAGTGGTATCACACTGAGGTAATTCACTAACATCTTCCACTGCCACATACAACAGAGAAGTATCGGCTAACTATTGTTCATGCATGTATCTCCGGCTGCCCTACACTTTCCATTCCTTTGCTAATCTGGATGCTTGTGTCCTGCTGGAGTTGTTGAGACTCACAACCACTGACAGCTTTATGGCCATATATACCCGAGATCGTGGGGGCGAAAGTAAACTCCATTTTATACATCGATTTTTTTTTTTTGGGGGGGGGGAGTTTTGACCTATCGAACTCACTACTGAATATGCCATTCAAAGTTGAATACAATCTGTTTTCTATCCTTTGTCGCGTTTTTTTATTGGCTATCATAAAACAGAGGTTTAAATAAATTCTCGCTCACTCATTTTATTATAATCTGACTAAGTGAGGAGGACAAAAGATTTTACCAGTTGTATTCCCCTCGAGGTTCTAAATATTCGTCACACTATATTCTTTGCATCTTCTGGTGAACTTTTATCCTATTTATTTTCACTTACATTTTAGCTGGAGGTTTCAGAGCCATGTGAAGTATTAGGTTTTAAATAGTCTTGTCATCTTGCTATTTAAGTGACTATGGCCTTATCAGCTCAAACAGGGTCCTGAAGAGCGACGCCTGCATGTTGTGGCACCGATACAACCGAGCTAATCTGTTGCCCAGTAATATAAACGTCTCTTAATTTTCTCCCTATCCCCAAAAGGAGGAGGATGAGCTGCAGGAGGAAGGCAACTTGCAGCCTACTGGGTTTACGTTTCAGATGAGCTTGGGGTTGCTACCACTACTACTGCTACTACTACTTTACTACTACTACCACTGCTACTACTAATGTTACTGCTACTACTACTACTACAGTTACTGCTACTACCACTACTACCACTAATTTTACTATGGTTCATCGGAATTTGTTCATAAGTTGCCCATGTATTACCATGCAAACATATAGAAAAGATATCACACGAAAATTAGTTCAGTGTTTATTCATTTCCCTTCTGCCACCAAACAATAAAAATATACAAAATCACACTCAGTACAGACAGCAAGGGATCAGAGTTGAGATGACGGTTTAATGGTACAGTTCACCACCAGTTCATTTCAGCTGACGGTCGGGAAGGTCTGTCAGTTTCGTCGACTCTTCCCTAGATTTCTTCAGGGCCTTAGATTATTTGGGTTGTGTTCAGATTTGTTTTGATGTGTTCGTCTTTTTTTTTTTTTCCCTGCTCGTCTACCGTGGAATCATCTCTCTTGTTTCCTCTTGGGTCAGTGAGTCACATTCTTCTTTGCCTTGTTGGGATGATCTGGGCTGGGATTCAAGAAGTCTTACGATCATCTCTCTCTTCTAACTCAAATATGTTTTTATAGGAAGAACGGGAGAGATGGGGATATTCTGAATTCTCATGTCCTGATCCTTAATGGGGGGGGGGGAAATCTGAGTTACGAAGGGCGTTACCGGTAATCAGAAGTTTGTTGTAAATATGTCCCCTGAGTCTTCTTGTCCTGGATGGTTAGTGTTCACTGCAGGTCCACCATGCCACATCCCCAGGCCCGCTCCAGCACATTGCCCAGCTGCTCCTGCTCCAGAGGACACTTGCTGAACAGCTTGTCACAGGACGCTGGGTCTCGAGTCTGGCGGCCCACTCCTGCAGCGTACACGAAGGCCGCGTTGTAGGAGGTCAGGGACTCGGAGTCGTTGGAGAACATGCCCGCCAACACTGCCTCGTGGGGAGTACGTTCGTCCTCCGGCTTGGCTTGCAGGCCACACAACAGCTTCAGGACGCAGCCATTGGGGTCCAGCTGCGTCACCGTGGTCAGCAACAGGTTCTCACTCACGTCACTTCCCTCGTCCACTGAACGCTTGCCGATTTTGCCCGTAAAGAGTATAGCCTGGCCGGGAGACGTGCAAGCAAAATTATGATGCAAGAAATGAAAAGATGAGATGCAAAACAAATTTTAAAGAACTGCAAGAAGGGCATGTAAGCAAAATTAAGATAAGAAATGGAAAAACATGTAAACAAAATTATGATAAAAGGAATGCAAAAAGGACATGTAAACAAAAATATAATTCAAAAAAATAAAAACGGTCTTGAAAACTAAAAAAAAAAAATGGTATTATTTACTCAGAGATGTGGATGAACCGCAAAGTGTTTGAAGTGAAGATGACTTTGCTAGGGAGAGAGAATGGAGAACGAGAGACTAACTTGGAGAGTGTGAGTGGGGTGGAAGGGGAGAGGGGGAGGGTAAGACCGAGAATGAGGTGGAGAGGTTGGGTGAAGTGTGTGAAGAGAGTAACGTGAGTTGGAGGAAGGGCAGCCTGATGGCGGACGACAGAGTGACAGGGAGGTGATTTAGTTGAAGCCACCATCCTCGTGATCAGACAGATTTTTACAGAGACAGATAGATAGAGTCGTTCGATTTTATTCAGCTCAGGAGAGATTTATTGAACTAAAGCGGGTACATAATCTGATTTTGTTGTCCCCCAGGCGGCTCTCGTGTAATGAAATCGTCTGGAGGCACAAGAATAAAAAAAAAAAAAGGCACCATAATTAAGGTCAATTTTACCATACTTAATGTCAATTTACTTTTACGTTTTATTATCATTATTATTATTACCAATATTATTTTTATTATCATTATCATTTATTTATTTGTTTATTTGTTTTTTCCTGACTGACACTGGCCATATGAAGTAAAAGAATATCCATACGCCATAATATACTAAAATGCGTCGATTAAAGAAGAGATTTCTGTGGAGCCTACAGTATAGTCTACGAGCACACCCTTTGCATTAGTTTCTAGTGGTAATCTGTTGTTACAAGTGAACATTAAAGAGTTAGAGTGAGCAGAATATAGATTTCACACATCATGAGATTTTAAGATGGAGATAGAAATTTCAGGCCAAGTTAGAGTGCACAGAGTATAGATTTCACGCATCATGAGATTTTTAGATGGAGAGACTGCAATTTTGGGCCAAGATAAAGTGAAGGGAGTATATCACTGACCCACCTTGAGGGCAAAGAGTCCTGCAGCTGCTATGAGGCCGGAACCAATGAAGGCTGTTGATGCTACAGCCCAGCACGAGGCCACCACAGCCAGAGCCAACACACTGCAACGCATCTGCAACACATACACCTCAAATACAGTAATGCAACACTAGTACAACGAATGCAATACGCAGATACAGCACACTAATATACAGCACTTAGTCAACACACTGCAACACATCAAATACAGTAATGCAACAATAATACAACAAAATTATGCAATACTCAAGTACGACAAACAAAACACAACACTGAGTCAACACACTATCGCATCTGCACCACAAAACCACACATACATATAATACACCAATACAACACTCGTATACAATAAATGACATGCAAATACAACACACAAATACGACACAAAACCAACACACACACACACACACACACACACACACACAGCCTTGCCCATAGATCGGACTATATGAACTCTCAGCTCCCTTCCGGGAGGGTAAAAGCTGACGATCACTACCATCAAGTGATCCTGACCGATCCGGTGAGTTACACACACACACACACACACACACACACACACACAACTCGATCAATTATGGATCAAGTTATAGTAAAAAAAGAAGTATAATATGTATCGCCCTCTAGAGAAGGACTGGGACTTCAGCAAAAATCGATTGCCTGAACGACCCTGTACACTGGATATTAGAGGCTTTAAATCCCTTCATTCCTGCTGCCTCCAGACGATTTCATACAGCTTTGGGAAGAATTTTAAAGCCGTTTGTAGTGAAGGGGGTAAATGAGGGTTATATCTGACACTTCCCCAATTCGACATCTCTCTCTCTAAAAACAAAAACAATAAAAAAACTGGAAATAGCAAATGTTTAAAACTATATATATCATCGGACTGAAGGGTTAACATTAAAGTCTCCTAATCTCCAGTCAAGATTCTCTCTCTCTCTCAAAACCAGCTTAGACTTTTCCAGCTGGTGAGGTTAGGTAGAGCAGCCATTAACTCCTTTAGTGCGAGAGACCTCTCATAGTTCAAATTAATCGTCTCGAAGATGAAAGAAAGGAAAAGAGCCTTTCCTAAGTAGAATAAAATCATCTGCAGATAACAAGATGCAGTAAGACGTTCTCGTGGTGAAGGGGCAAAACGAGTAAAAATCATGAACCACTTGAACATAGAAAAATAATAATGATACATACTAAAATTGTTGACTTAAACGTTTGGTGGGAGCTCGGTCCTCTTTTAATGACAGCCGAAATTTACCTTAGAGTTATGCTCATGGACTATATGAAAATCATTGAAGCAGACAGTCTAATTTTTTGTTTACAGTAAGTCCCTAGCGTACCCGTTACATAACTATCGATTATATATATATATATATATTCAGGTTTGCATTACTACTGCTGAATAAAAGTGGGCGTAGGCAATAAATTGTGTCTAACAGTCTGACCAACCCAGGAATGGAACTCAAGGTTCTTCCAGCTGCAACTCGATGTGTCACCCAATTACAGAAGTCGAAAATTATTTGTTGAAAATAATGAAGTGAAAACTAAACAAAACAAAGATTTGCTAGCTCTACCTGTAGCAGTCTAGCTTCTTAGTTAAGGAATCGGACTCTGAGAAGTTGCTACTATGTTCTCTGTATGGCGATTTCAGTTAATTACTGATTCATTTCCGAATCAAATGAGTATTTAAGTAAACCGAACCAATGGAATGAAGGTAGGGAACGTGCATTTGTAAAGTATACGTATCACTTTTAAGTAATGTGTAACAGCGGTTCCTTCAGTTTACTATGAACAGTAAAATTGTATAGTTATTAACGTGTTTACAATTTGGACAAAAGGCGAAAACAAAGGAAAAGACAAAAAACGTTGACAGTGCAGTTGAAAACTTAAGTCCGTATCCCTGTTAAAATAAACAAGTTGGGAGAGCGTCTCACATACCTTGCTAGGGTTCCTTTGAGCTTGTGATGTGCTTATGGGGCAGGTGGGCGCTTTTATATACCGTTATGCCCCACTCATGGCGTCAAGGCCACGCAGGATTGAAAAAAAGAAAAATTGCAAGATGATCGCGTTGTCCATAGAAACAGCCTGAGGGATGACTTGTCCTTCTGTCCTTGACGCAACCTGTAGCCTGGCGGAAACAACAGGAATCTACGCGGCCAAGGAGGGAAAAATTTTAACAAGGTAAGTGCGTGCAGAAGCACTTACCCAGTGGTGTTATATATGGGAGAAAATATACTCATATTTTGACATTCTTGTTGTGAAGATGCAACGTTCGGGCTGACACTATTTCACAATCAGAACTAGTTTCAGTGCATAACTTCTAACTTGCCATCTGAGGCATCGAAGGCAGTGAAATACAAGCCCATTAATATATGTGGTCTCATTATTTGTATGTGTGTGCATTTTTTTTTTTCGTTCAAAAGGATGGAAAATTTTAATATGTGGAAAATAGTAACTTGGTATTCCTGCTGTTGTCATGAGAGTATTTTTGTCATTGCCAGCGAAGGAAAAATTTGAGCAAGGTACGACTGCAGTGTTTCTTGATTTGACATTGGCGTGGATTGTTTAAACAGAAGAATTTATACATTCTTGTGAACATTTATTCTTACTGCTGTTTTCGCTTCAGTGTTTGGCTTGTATAATGTGTAGCGAATTTTTACCATTACCAAAGGGGCAAACTTTGAAATAGGTTAGATGACTTACTTATGTTAACTTAGCTTGGGATTAGTACCTGTAATTGTTGAGTATCAGATAGGTGTGTGTGAAGGTACGTGCAGAATGTTATTTGACTTATCAGGTGGAGCAGGGTTGCCAGGGGCTCGAACGGTGAGTGAATGGGTGTGTGGCTCATTCAGGCGGGTAAATTTCGGTTAGTATCTCATTCTTTTAGTCATTTTCTGACACTGTACCTGATGATGATGATGATGGCTTGTAATAATGTGCATTCTTAAATCTAGACAAGACAGTGCAAAATATACACTTGCAATATATGGGCATAACTTGCACCAGTAGGTATGTTTGGGGGACTGATATATCACATTACTATGCGAGTAATTTTGTCAGTCTACCAACATGTGGTTTCGGTACTTGTGATAGTGTGCGCACATTTTCACCACTACTATATGAGGAAAACTTTTGAAGGCTATATTTACTCAGCTAATCAGTACTACACAATGGCCCATATTCTTATCGATTGAGGAAGCTCCCTGACACCCTTTCCTAAGCGATTTATTTTGTTTATTACACCTTACTGTCTTTTTTGATGTTATATAAATCCTTCCAGTATCGCCTTACTCTGCATAAATAATTCACAAAAGAAATATTAACCACCTCTATCCAAAATAAATGGCTAAGGAAGAGGTGTTGGGAAGCCAGTGTGTTATCTATTACTCTCGTTACTGAGCTACTTTGAATAAGATATGTACTACATGCAGAGTATTTATTCAGTCTAGCTACACGGGTTATCAGTACAGTGAATCCCTCTTACATAATGCTGAGGTGTTACAAATTATTACAGATTTCCTTTATACAAATGGTGGTGTATTAAGTTGGCGGAAGCAGGGAATCAGCTTTATAGGTAAGAAGGGAATTTTAATGCTGATTCTTTTACTAACTTGCCGTGGACTTGATGGGAAAAAGGCTGTCAAAAATGTGACCACAAAAAGAAAACTTAAAGGACCTGTGTGTGTGTGTGTGTGTGTGTGCACATGTGTGTGTGTGTGTGTGTGTGTGTGTGTGTGTGTGTGTGTGTGTGTGTTTTGCTAAGGAGGGCAAATTTTTTAACTAGACGGGCAAAATAATTAGTCTAGTTATACATCATTTCAGTGCTTGTGTGTGTGTGTATATTTAGTCTGTACTCTCGTTGGCGTGGGGAAGTTCGTAGCAGCTCTCTATAAGCGATTTATTTCACATATCACGTCGCTTTGCCCTCTCGTATGTTCTCTATATCTTCTTTTTATATCGTAGTCTTCATCAGTAACTTACAATAGAGCAATAGAATTTAACTGGCAAAACAAGTCACTTAGGAGGAGGTGTCACGAAAGATCCTAGGCGACCGGGAATATAAACCCCTTCACTACGATGACCTGGTTTGATTTTAATGCCTCAGACCCATTCATTCAGTTTGGGAGACACTTTCTGACCGGAAGGGATAGATGTAGCCCTCATTACTCCTTTCACAACTAGACAAGCGCTCTAAATTTTAAAGTAGAAGTAGTAGTCATAGTAGTAGTAGTAGTAGTAGTAGTAGTAGTGGTGGTGGTGGTGGTGGTGGTGGTGGTGGTAGTACGAGTAGTAGCAGCAAGCAGTAGTAATAATAGTAGTAGTGGTAGTAGCTGCAGTAGTTATAGTGGTAGTAGTAGTAGCAGTAGTAGTAGTAACAGTAGTATTAGTATTAGTAGTAGCAGTAGTAGTAACAGTAGCATTAGTATTAGTAGTAGCAGTAGTAGTAGTACCGTAGTAGTAGTAGTAGTAGTTGTAATAATAATAATAATAATAATAATAATAATAAAAATAATGATAATCTACAAATAGCAAGAATAAAATTAAAACGTCATCATTTTTCTTCGTGGTTGAGCGTCTTGTGTTGCGTCTATGTTGTTGCTAAGAAGCGGAATCTTTCAGCAAGGAAATGTATTTGTTACTTAGGGTTGTAATCTGTGAGTTTTCGTCCCTTCCTCAGCGATTCATTCTTCAAAGTCCTCCCAGTATCCTATCCTCTTATAATTTATCGATGCAGACTCTAGCGATATTAATAGTAGTAGAATTGTAACCTCATGTTCATCTAAATGTGAACCCAGTGGACTGCAGGCTTAAGTTTCCCCTCTCCTGCAGTCCGCCATTCCCTTTTAGATGATGGGAAGAGAGATGAGAGGCGTTTGCGTAGCCAGGCAGCGAAGACGTGAAGGTATGTTTGTGCCACAGCGCGAAGGCCCCCTCTCCAGCACCTGTCGATACTAAAGCGATACAATAACATAAATATAATTGTTAAAGTATAACATGTATAAATAAATCGCCGAGGAAGAGACGCTACGAAAATTCCTATGCCGCCTAAAATTATGACCCTTAGTCTTCCTATCTATGTCTTTAGTCTCCATATTTTATTTATTTATATATTTTTATGAACTTGCCTCAAACCAAAGAATTATCAAAACAGTAACAGTCTAGATACTATTTTGATGCAAGTGCCTTTTAGTAGTGTGGAAAATGATGCAATTACAAGTGTTTCAAAGCATTACTGGGCCATTTGTGGCTGGGAGGCATTGGTTCGTGAAAGTGTGTTGATCTACATAAACTCACAAGTTCATACTATGGTTACACTTTAAACATCTTGACTTCGGCGACGTATTGTATTGGTTCATTCTTGCTACCTCCAAGTTAAAGCAGAAAGGGTATAGAAAACGGTTTTATTCCTGACTGGTGTCGTCAAAAGGCTTCTTCTGAGAAAGTTTATTTCTCAGAGGAAGCTTTTGGCGATAAAACTTTGACACGTTTTTCCCTACTTCACCCTAAAAAAATAACTAAATAAATATGTAAACACACACACACACACACACACACACACACACACACCGCTCGCTGGCGCAGTGGTAGCGTTCTCGCTTGCCATCTGGCAGACGGGAGTTCGAGCCTCGCTCAGGTTGCGAAAAGTTTCACTGACGAAGTGGGTGGTTACTGTCCCCGTTGAGCAAGGGGATGGGTGTGTGCGTGTGTGAAGGTCACATCCTTGCCCATAGATCGGACTATATGAGCTCTCAGCTCCCTTCCGGGAGGGTAAAAGCTAACGATCAAGTGATCCTGACCGACCCGGTGAGTTACACACACACACGACTATGTAGTATCGAAACACCCCAGTGAAAGATGCAAAATATTAAACTTCTCAGGCTCGCAGGACTCACTCTCATGTCACTGAAATAGTTTGACGTCAGCCTGAACTGAGTACTAGAGAGGGTAAATGGTGCCAGTATTAACACACTTAGGCTCCTATGACTCACCCTCATCAGTATATCATGGTCTAGCATTCTGGAATAGAATACTAGACTTGTCCTGACCATGAGAAGGTTAATATATCGAATTTGCCGTGTATAGATCACTGAGGGCTAGAGGTATACAATTTTTTTTTTTTATGCAGCGAGGAACCAAACCAAAACTACAAAAAATACTGGGTAGTCTGCATATAACGCTCCTCTTTCACTCCGTTCATCCCGTATCATTTGTTTCCTATACTCCCACTGCCAAACTCACGCCCACACCATCAGACTGAGCCGTCCTTGCTGCATATGAGATACCACCGGATGTGTTTCTAGTGCAGCGCTATTTACGGACCGTCCTGTATAACCCTTCCAAAGAAATTCGTGCGAGGGCAAAACTGAAATCGGTTTGAGCTGCCCATACTCTGTTCATTATAAGTAGGCGTAAAACTGTCATCTCTCTGTCTTGAATGTTGAGCTGTAACAAGAGATTAACACTTAAATGGTACTAGTCACGAAGAAGTTGTATGGAGGTTGTCTTGAGCTACAGTTTCGTCATATCCGGCCACTGAGCTACGGGAAATAAG
>JAGKTI010005297.1:0-19874 GCA_018397915.1 Birgus latro | reverse complement strand
GAGAGAGAGAGAGAGAGAGAGAGAGAGGCGGTGAGTGGGTAGGAGAACAAGGGGATGAAAGTGAGGGTGGGGGGAAAGTATATAAGAGCCAGAAGGAGGCCCAACCCCTCACTCCAGTCCTTGTCCTTGGCCTTCACGCGCCCTCCCCCACCAAGGACGAGAGGTGAGCTGCTACGGACCGCATAAATACGGACACTAACTGGAAAACACGGACTTAAACTGAAAAACACAGACACAGCTGAAAAACGCGGGCTCTGAGAAACACGGACACTAACTGAAAAAACACGGGCTTTAACTAAAAAAAAAAAACAAGAACACTAACTGAAAAACACACACTAACTGAAAAAAAATACACACTAACTGAAAAACACAAATTAACTGAAAAACACGGGCTCTAACAGAAAACACATTCAATTTGAAAAACATAGACACTAACTGAAAAAACACGGACTCTGAAAGACACGGATACGAATTAAAATGAGTTATTGCACGAAAAAATACAGGGACGAATTCGGTTATACGGACACAGAATGAAAAATAAGGACGCCGCTTAAAGATTAAGGACAAATGGATGAAAATTTGGGCCAAGTAGAAGCCAAATGAGTATCTACGATTTTTCTCAACTTTGAAATGAGCTCTCGTAGTGAAGGGGTTAAAGGAGGCTGTATCTAATCCGTCCAGTTCAAAAGTGTCTTCAATGCTGAACAAAATCGTCTATAGTAGTAGTAGTAGCAGTGGTGATGGCAGAAGCAGTAGTAGTAGTTTATAGCAGTAGTTTAAGCAGACGAAGAAAAGGAAGAAGAAGACGTAACAGCCGCACATCATCAGCAGCAGCAGTAGTCGGTGTAGTAGTAATAGTAGCCTAATAGCAGACTCAGATTCTTTGAAACGCGATTCCGGTAGATGCACGCGCTGAGTTGCAGCCCACCACACTCCCATTGGGGGATAGGGAAGTAGGTGAGGGACGTTTGTATAACCAGGCAGTTGAACGACCTGGTTATATCGGTGTTCCTCTGTGTTGCAGGTGTTGCGTTGTTGGTGTGCTTATAAGACTGATGTGTGAGGTGTGCTTTGATGTTACAGCCTGTTGCAGACGTTGCTGTGTGTGTGTGTGTGTGTGTGTGTGTGTGTGTGTGTGTGTGAATATTACCATGTATGTGTTGTCTACAATATTCTTACGTATTTCCAGATGGTGGCCATGCGTGTACTGCTAGCTGGGATGTGCCTGAGCTGCCTGCTAGCTGCCACAGACGCTAGCCTTATCGTGGCCCTGGCAGCTCTCAAGGGGGCCTTCATAGGGGCCGCGCTCAAAACAAAACTCCTGGCTAAAAGTGGACTTGCAGAAGGGTATGTAAGCTATGACGAGCACTACCAATCTGTCCCATACCAGTCTGTGCCATACTACGCCGTGCTACACTACCACACGGCCCCTACGCACCGTTACGATTACATCCAGCACTACGGTCACCACGGATGGCAC
Organism: Birgus latro; assembly: GCA_018397915.1. Classification (NCBI taxonomy): domain Eukaryota; kingdom Metazoa; phylum Arthropoda; class Malacostraca; order Decapoda; family Coenobitidae; genus Birgus; species Birgus latro. The sequence continues at coordinate 18,394 of JAGKTI010005297.1, read as the reverse complement.
CAAAAGGGACACTACATTAACCCTCGTTCTCTGAAGGGTGAAACGGAGGGTAACAGTGAGGATAACCTGCTATTAAGAACGGTGACCCAGCTAGACCCGGACGACTGCATCTTGAAGTTGCTTTGTATCCTGCAAACCAAGGCAAAGGACTCACTCTCCCCCCATGAGGCGATCCTGTCTCGTATGTTCTCCGATGACGTCAAGACCTCATACAACACAGCTTTCGTACACGCGGCAGGAGTAGGACGCCAGACTCGCGATCCTACCTCCTGCAAGAAATCCTTCAGTCAGTGTCCGTTGGAGGATAAGCAGCTCAGTGGTGTCTTGGAGAGCGCCTGGGGTTGTGGTTTAGATGGCCAGTAAGATGCCTGTTGACCTCGTTACACTATGATGACACTTTCTATGCTTTATCCTTGTTAACACTGGACAGTTTTATTGTCTTGGATGGGATTTTGGAACTGGAGGGGTAACTATATACTCTTCGTTAACTATATCCTTTTCTCTTCTATAATGGTGGTGTGGAGAAAGTTATCGTACCATATTCATTCTGTTTATACAACCAACTTGAATAAAATCGTCTGGAAGGTGCAAGAATAAACGAAGACGTGACCCTACTGAAGGGGTTAAAATGCTATTCCGTGTTGTAAGAAATATGTGTGACTGGGATGGCCGTGTTGCAAGAAATGTGTGTGACTGGCATGGCAGAACTCATTAAATGTTAATTAGTGTGATTATACTGCATGCTGGCTTCTGTCATACATGTCTGTTTATAGATTCCATATTCATATTATCACTGACTATCCTTATACTGTCCATATGCTTTCGGTTATCACTACACTCTTTAACCCCATCACAGCAAGACCTCTGGCGTAAGGTAAATGAAGTCGTCCGACAGTGGCAAAAATTGAAGAGACATTACGTCTTTGTGGATAGGTTAGATGACACTATGCCAGCTCGTACGCCAATCCATATCATCTGTTTATATGCCTTCACACATTCCTTCACAATTACACCACACTACACCACGTTTCACCACACTATTTAACTCTAGTATGCCTTACGACACATGTTTAATACCTTGCTTACTGTGCACCTTATCAACATCGTCTTCCTCAGGCCACACAACTCCACACCACATCACTTCATACCACCCACAACACCGTAGCACTCTCCTCCACATCACCACATCTCACTAGCTTACGCCTTGCCTATACCCTCCACCACACTGTATAACAGTACACCACACCACCTCCTCCACACCATACTGTTTATCGTCACACTACCTGGCTCCTCCCCACACTACTCCACAACACCAGCACACCCTGTTACACCTTCTCACACTACTTCACACCAGCTCAAACCACACCACCACAACCCCCACACCACCTCACAGTATCTCACCACACTTCCCTACCACAACCTCACACCACTCCACAACACCCCTGCACTCCATTGTATCTCCTCACACCAGCTCATACCAGTCCACAGCCACTGACATCACCTGACAGCATTTCACACCATTCCACAACACCCTTAAACCCCAGTACACCACGTCATACCACCAAACACCACCTCACACCCACACCACACCATCTCCCTGTACCACCCGACACCTGCCATTCGCTTGCTTCTCCCCACGCAACATGACTATACTCAAGGCTGTACGTACCTGTGTGTATTTCTCATTAGCAAAGGTGAGAGGTATTTTTTCTCTCTCAGTCCAGTGACGTTCCTTATTCATTTATTCTTGCTTCCTCTAGACGCTTTTATTCAACCGGGGAAACAGCTCTCACACTGAAGGGGTTAATAAAATCTATATCTAATCCCTCCAGTTCGAAAAATCTCACAATGCTGAATAAAATCGTCTGAAGGTCGCAAGAATAAACTGAAAACGGGTTGATCCCCACAAGTGTTACGAAGGTACTCAAAACCCCGCCAATTTTTCTTTATTATTATTATCGTTTTACTTGACAGGTAGACTGTAGTATTACTGTTTGTGTTTTTACTGTTATAAAAGACTGGACCGTGCCTGCATTTGTTTACCATTATCCTGTACCATCTCATTCGATGCTAGAGACGGACGCCTTCTTGTGGTGGCACCGATATAGCCGAGTTGCTCCGTTGCCCAGTTATGTAAACATCCCTATTCTTGACCCCAGAAAGAAGGCTGGTGCACTGCTGGATAAGGGCAACTTCAGCCAGTAGTCCACCTAATCAGATGTGCCTGGGGCCAAAGCAACTTCCTAACCATGCTGATTTTTCTTTAAGTCATATTTTCGCTAGCACAGGACACTTCGTAGCAAACCTTCCTTAAACATGTTGATATTTTCATATATGGCTGTACAGCTTTTGTAATACCGACGAGTTAGGTACAGTGGGATGTTAAGATGTAAGAGAAAAATTAAATTACTGAGAAAGACATCGACAAAGCCAAAGAGAATGTGGCCCTGTACGTGAAAGGCTTATTGTAATCTGTTTGTTTTCACTCTTACAGTTTGAATGTTTTGACATCTGATTACGTCTGGCTATCAACTGAGCTGAAATAGGCTACGAATTTTTGTTAGAGAAGAAAGCAGCTTGACTATAGGTCCTAAAATTGTAAGTCCCACATTTTGGGGTGTTTTCCTTATCAGGCACACAATTCCTGAAGAGGTGTATAATGCAGGGAAAACAAGCAACCATGAGCAAATAAGTTAAACCCCAAGATGAAGGTGCGAGCGCAAACCTTCCCTCCTCAAATGTTAGGGCCACAGTAACTGGCTTTCATGACCCTTGTGCAATCGACATGCAATGTCAGTTTACGAAAAATATAAATAGCATGCAAGAGAATGCCAAAGAATATCCTAAAAGATGCTGTGCAAAATAAATTGTTAAGGAAGATAGCAATGATAATCTGACGAGGCAGACCTAGGGTATATAGCCTATCTCAGATCGGCAGTAGAGCTATTACACCCCTGGGCCTCAGGCAGCGGTTACGTAAAGGGAGCTACCCATGAGAAAGCCTCTCCATACTACAGAGTTCAGTGGTAGCGCCACTAAGCTCTATGAGGCTTTCTCAAGGGTTGTTTACACCACCGACGCCCGTCTTTTGAAATCAGCCGATGAATTCGGAAAATATAGCGCCATGGCCCACTGCTTAGCTTATGTAAGCAACAGCGAAACAGAAACAGCAAGCTAAGAACAGTGATCCAACTGCATTACCCTTGTGGAGGCAACGACTGCAGGTGTTTCAACGAGGCCGCCAAAGTTACATGCTCGCTGCGAAGATACCCTCTCCAGGGCGCAACCCGTGCCATAAAAAATTTAGCCTCTATCATTTTTTTTAAATTACTTACTAAGATACTCTAAAAAAAAAAAAAGTAGACAATCTATGGATATAAAGATTAAATTGTTATTTTTTCTTTTTATATACACATGCTATCTAGCTGTATACCAACATTCGGGTGGTATTTAGTGTTGTGGTGTTGGGGGTGGGGGCGGGGGTGAATTATATAATCGTAACATACAGGGCGACAGCAACCCCTCTGACGCAAATCTTGGAAGGGTACAGGTGTTTTGTATACTACATATTTTTCTCAGTGTGCTCTTTGCTTAAATTTCCTAAGAGGCCATAAATACAAAGGTTGAGCATCTACTTATCAATGGAATATGTAACATACGGAGTCTCTTGGATTTTTTTTTCCTACCACATTTATGTAAGAAACTTGATTTTTACCATCTATTTGTACATTGCCTTTCTCTTGGATTTTTTTCCCTACCACATTTAGGTAAGAAACTTGATTTTTACCATCTATTGTACATTGCCTTTATTAATATGTATGAATTTTATGTAAGTTAATTATACTGTAGTACAATTTGGAATTAAGTTATGACTAAACGTAAATAAAACCATGTTAATTTTGGCCAAGTTTTCAGAACCAGATTATTCGTTGTACTGTAACATTGGGATTTTGGTAAATATGAACGAAAGTGGCACAGGGGTTCGAGCTGTTTTCTTAAAACCGTTGTTCTTAACCAAAATAGCCCAATTTTAGTACCAGGTACATTGAAGGTCTATCTATCTATTGCCAGACGCCATAATCCCATAAGGGGTGGCCATTTGACTGAGTTATTTGTTTTACAGGGAGAGGCACTAACCCTCCGCCAACCCACTTGTTGACACGTAGGGAGCACGTATGGTTTGGTTATATGGTTACCACCCTGCGTTGTAAATGGTTTCTTGGCTTACAGGAAACCATCTGGCTTGTCACTTAATGTAAAGCCACATGTAAAGAAAAGAAAAGCAATAAGAAGTGACAGGAAAGGTGGGAGAAATAGGAAGAGAGGAGGGCAGGCACAGAAAAAGATTGATAAAGGCTAAGGAAGAAGTAGGCAGCACTACATCAAGTGAGTGGATGATGGTTGCCATCACCTACCACTTTTTAATTTTTGATAAGAGAAGTAAAGAGAACAAGCAAAATGTACTTACTTTGTAATATATAAAACTCTGAATAACACCGTCAACAACATGTTTACTTCTGATCCCGCTGACTGAATGTACTAGTGCACCAAACTCGGATGTACCATACATTTCCTTGAATGCTTGTCCACAGAAGCGTGTCACCTAACTGGGGGGGGGGGGGGGGGGACGAAGCTCCCCAGACCCACTGAATTAACAGTGGAAGTCTATGTTGGGGGCCTCACTCTCCAGACCCCCCAGTGATTATGAGTTACCTGACAGCATGCAAACTAAAATGTGCATTGCATAAAACTTGCTCCAACACAGTATCGTGCGTTAAGAGCATTCGTTAATCATGATGCACCCATCGTACGACCAAGCGATGGCAAAGGTAGATGTGATCATAAAGCAAATATTTATATACATCACATCACACAGGAGACATCCATTAAAATATGATACTTGTTAGTTAAAAAGCACCCTTGGGCTAAGGGTGTTAATGTATAGCAACCATAATTAGGAAAAGTATCATATAGGACCAGTATCATCACAATTTCCTGCAGTGCAGGTTGTCAGGCAATGCAACAATTTCTTTCCAACCCCCAGAGTGGTAACTACTTGTACAGTAGCTCTCTGTTGTAGGTCAAAACTGCTTTGTAAAATGTTAACCTTTCTTCATACAGGTAGTTCTGTTAATTGGATGTAGCTGGATAAACAATTATAAGTAGTGAATATTTAGAAAAAGCACTATACAGGCATACCTCAGTTTAACGATGCAAATGGTTAAGTCAAAACCCATCACTAGGCAGGGTATTGTTTCTCGGTGTAGATTTAACATGTAAAGGATAGGGATGCGTTTTGTTGAGCCTTGAGTGTCTCCCCCCCCAACCAAGTCCTAAACCCACCCAATTAAGTCCAAAAACAAGCTTCTTCCAAATCAAAACCCCCTAATAGCTTTTAAACAAGCTAAACTAAGCCTAAAAGCAGTTTATAACTCACCTAAACACAGACATAAAATCTGAAAATCACCAAAAATAAATAGGAAAAACAAACAAACAGTAAACTGTACCCCAAAATGACAATGTTCACCCCACCAATGACTAAAACACATTATCTAAGTCTAAAAACAGTTTATAAATCAACCTAAACACAGAATTTAAGTCTAAAATATCCTCAAAATCGGTAAAAAAAAAAAAAATGAAGGTTTTACCGGGGTTTGGCCATCGTTTGGCAGGGTAGAGTGGTATTTCTACCCCCATTGCTATGCTGGGGTATTGCATCTAAGGGTATCGTATCTTGGGGTCTGCATGTATATGGCTGGTTTCATTGCAGTTTCCACATATGAGCAGCTGTCACTGTCAGGGATGTGTTCCAGAATATTACCTTTTTCCATCTAGTTGGTACGTATATTGTTGGAAACTGGCGTATCAGCTGTGTTACTACAGTAGTTGTGGATCTGTAAATGATACCTAGCCCATGCTGTAATTTACTGTGGATGGAACCCCTTGAATCAAATTGCAAACTATAGTCTTCATGTTCTTGCCATCTGCCTTAGGAGAAAGTTTGTGAACTAGAGAAGTTGATTATTGTGTAATCTTCATTTACCCCTTTTCTAAAGATCTCCCTTGAGCTGAATTATCTGGAGTCAACAAGATTAAAGTGTAAAATATGTCTTCATAGCGAAAGTATCAGTAGCAGACATCAAAACAAATTACTTAGCTACTCAACCACAGATTTTCCCATTGCTACTTCCAGAGTGGAGAGAAGTTATGGGGCAGGAGAAGATTGTGGCACAGGCTTTCACACATCCCCAGCGAGTACGCCTCCTCTACAAGACCATTCTCAAGCTCCACCGTGGCTTTCCTCTTGAGCTGAAGGCCTTGGGTAAATCCAGTACCTTCTGAATGATCCCCAGTAGTACAAGGACAAGTTTCTATATTTTCTGCCTCTTCACTGCAGGGACATAATTCTGTAGCTACTTTGTGTCCATATTAATGCAGGGATTAGTTTATATAGAAGGTTTGTTCCCCTTTAACCCAAGAATTAGTTCTTAGTTTGTTTCATGCCACTGCAGTACAAATGATTTTTTTTACCCTTCAGTACAAAGTTAAGTTTTTACTTGTATGTTTTGTTTTTGTTCCTTCAATACAAGGACAGGTTTTATTATTTTGTATGTGCCCCTCAGTGTCAGTTCCTTCAAGACTGTTCAAGTTCTTACAGTTTGTGTATGCCTTTTCAACACATGGATGGTAATCTGTAGTTTGTTTGTGCTCTTGACGGCATTCAGCTACTGTACTTCCATCTTCTCCATATTTTTTCATTACCTCGCATTCCTTGTCCATTTACTCTGTCTGGCAGTCACAAAAATCTTATGTCGCCCCATGAGGAGCACAGGAATCCGGGGCTAGCCAAGTTGGTCCTGACATTTAAGATGAGAGTGACCAGCCTCACTCATTGCTGAGTGGCATTACGTGAGCAGTAAACCCCAACCACCCCTTGGATATAAACCTACACAGGTTCAATCCGACTGGATCACCTTAATTACCCATAAACCACCAGGCACAATAATTTAGTTATATGGTTACCACCCAGAACAGTAAATGGTTTCCTGGTGTACGAGAAACTATTTGGCTTGTCACTTAGTGCACAGTTACCCATAGGCAGAAGGAAGAGGAAATTATTATTTAGAAAATTGATGGTAAGACAAATGTAGTTTATATGATTCTGCACTGTAGAGACTACAAATTGAATTGAAAATTAGAATCTGGTATATAGCCATAATGCTGAGTTTCTTTTTCCATGCCATATTGTGGGATCCACTCAGTTATCTTGAGAGTTCATATTGAATTAAAATCAGAGTACTTTACACATAGGCATCAAAGTGGAGGAACAGCACAATGAATGCATTTGGAAAATTACTGTGTATGAGTTTTTCACAGTTGCTCTTTTGTCTAAACGACAGTTATTCTACTTATTTTATTACAGTTAGTCATTTTTATTCAGTTTGGGATGGGGCCCTTTAACTGAAGCATTTAGAAATAGTGGTATAGTCTCCACTAACTGCTTTTCTACCATTAGTTTTCTTTTTTATATGGTAAATGTCCAAAAAATTGCAAAGGAAGAGGTTGTAATAAGAATTTTATCATAGCTAGTCATTTTTATTCAACTTGGGATGGAGCCCTGTAACTGAAATGTTTAGAAATACTGGTACAATCCCCATTAATTGCTTTTCTACCCTGATAAGTGTTGTTTTACAAATATCCAAAACTAAATTGCTGAGGGAGAGGGTAAAATAAGCCTCTTACATCTACAAGGGTAGTCATGTAGTGTACATGAAAGTTGTTGAGTAAGAAAGCTGTTAATCAAAGGATAGCTGTATATGCCCACAGTCAGGGACATTAGTTTGCCAAATGTTTCATCACATGTACTTCTCACCGATCAGTCATGGTTAATGTTCCTAAGCTGAAAAACAAAACTTTATATGTTTTCTCATAGATGGCTGCTTGATGTAATCCTTCAGGGAGGAAGGCAGTGTATATGCACTAAGTATGAAAGAGTAAATTGTAATAAGAATACATATCCTAGACTGTATGTATATATGATATGATCACAGAGAAAATTAGTATGATGTTGAGGTTGAAAAAATACAGATACTGTGTATGTGAGTGAAGTTGGAGGCAGAGGACACAGAAAGCCAACAAAATGTCTTCATATGACAGGAAAAGTGAAGTATGAATATTTATGAAGCACAAAAACTAACAAAAAAGTAGAACTTAAAGATGAACTGTTTATGGTTATTATGACAGTGGTAATGGGTTGGATCCGTTGCTGTAACTTGACCATTCTTGGAATAGCTGTACCTTCCAGGTATAGTGGAATTTACAAGATAAAATTACATATGGTACAGCTTTTAGGATGAAGGCAAGACTTTTGAAGGCTCAAATGGTGACTGAGTACATATGTGATTTCTTTCACTGAAATATGTATTTACTTCTTTGCTTTCTTGTTTCCATTGCAGTATTGTCACCATCCTTCATATTACTGGAATATGTTAGGATTTTCTTTTTCTTTGCTATTTTGACAGTTTATTGAACTGCTTGTAATAAAAAGTTGTACCTCATCCCTTTTCATAACACATGCAGGGGACCAGTATGCCAAGGATGAGTTCCGTCGGCACAAGGAAGCCTCACCAGAGCAGACACAAACATTCATGGTGGAGTGGACCAACTATGCCATCGCTGTGGCTAAACAGTTAGGTTTGCGGGGACACCACATGTCCGCAACACTGGGTCAATCATTAAATGAGGGGCAGCTAGATTCATTCACCGACGAACAAATTAACCAACTGTATGAGTTGCATGAGGCTGCCACCAAGCCAGTACAAGAAGGTGAGGATAAGGAGGGCTGAGAATGATTGTAGGCAAAGAGCTGTATTATTGTAGGGCTAGGAGGTTTTTCTAACATCTTTTCCTCAGTATTTTCAGTATTCTGTTGTGTGCTGTTTGCATAATTTAACATCAACATGTTTTACATAAATTAAACACATGTTTATTTAGCCATGAATAAAACAAGAGAATATGTCACAAGCAGAAATATATTGATAAGGAAGAGATGCTATGGAGCCTCCTTAACAGTCAAGAATATCACCCATAGTTGTTGCTGTATTAGGCTCTCATTAGGCAAACACAGATGAGACAGGTTGTAGTTTTCGTGTCTAACCATCCCATGCCGAAGCAGAAAAGTGAGTGTGAGGGCACAGCCACACTTGCACGAAGCATGTGATGACAAGAGGAAATGAAGCACAGGGTTGGTGCTGCTGCACTAATCTGAACTGATTGGAACCCTATGCCTCATTTCCTCTTGGCAGTTGTATGTGTTGAGCTTTTTGTATCTGTGGCGTGAGGTAATATGAGATGGGTTGTAGGTGTTGTTTCTGTAGCTGTGTTGGGTAAGATGGGAGCCTTTACCTAATATTGTACATCTTTCATTGCTGCATAGGAGAGAGTACGGGTATGTTAAGGTACTAGTACCTTTACATGACTTCATAATTTCCTTTATTTTTTATTGTATATGTGTGGATCTGAAAGAAATATAAAGAAGATATGAGGTGAGGAAAGTGTATGGTATAATGCTCAATAGAGGGTCTTGTCTGGATGAACCAGAGACAAGAGCACCTCCAGTTACCTCAGTTATTTGCCTTCCCTCACTGTTGGATCTATGACAGACTAGCCACTAATCTTGTCACTGTATATTCAGTTATCTGTAGTGCAGTTTACACCTACTGTAGGCTTCCCAGTCAGTGCATTTCATTTATGTATAGCATGGAGAGTTAATTTTCTAGGTCATGTATATTGTATAAGAAAATATTGAGCTGGACCTCACAAAATAATCAGCACAGAGTGGCCTCATTATATGTCAACTTTTTGATGTTTTTAACACTATACTGGGAATTTACAGAAAAGTTACCTATTGAAATTCCATGGCTGCAGTACCTAATAAAGCAGATTGCCAGTTTCTTCAAGTTTACAACATGGAAAATGTTGTGATATTTTGGAACATATCACTGCCATATAATGAGGACATGTTCATCACAAACTTATGTAAGAGAATATTTTTGTGAGAGGTTTTTATCAGTACAAGTATTGTACCATATGTATATGGACTGATTCTCATGCATGAAGTGGGTATTATGTTTAACTGTATAAATACTGTATTAAATTATTCAAAGTTTACTTTATATTAATTTTTTCCCCTGCCTTTTGCTACAGAAAGTTGCTGTGTTCATCCATACTCTTACAGCAGAATGCTTAAAACATGAGTCATAAAGGAGAAGGCACGCTCCAGTTGATGACAGTTTTTGATCACGTGATGAAGTTGGAACATGCCCGGCTTCTCTTTAACACTGCTGACTACTAGAGATCAAGGAGTGTAGAGGGGGGCTCCCATTAGGTGATTAAGGCCAACACATAAAAGATTGTTGGAGCCTTTATAAACAAATGAACTCTGTAATATTGGATGCAAGGTAATTACATTGAATAACCTGCTATAGGTACTCCATAAATGTCCATAAGATTGTAGGACTTCCTTTCTTCTATGCAGATTAAGATTCAAGTGGGCAACTCATAGAATCCTTTCAGAATCCCGCGGCACAACAAGAGATCACTCTAAAGCTGAATGAAACTGCCTGCCATTTACCAGAATAAAGTGAAAACATACATAACTAGAATGGCACTCAGTAGAGTGCAATTACATGCAACTGGAAAAAGACTACCCCCTATAAAAGCATACTGTATTTAAATCTGCTAGATCCGAAATTTTGTATGGATCCGTGCCAAACTGTACACATTCGTAGACACCAACATCCTAAATATGCTTGATTTTTTCATCAAGACTCATGCAATGTACTCTGAAAAATTTACGGAAATGTCAAAAAACGCCCTATCTTGCAATGTTAAAGAAAGTGAAACAAAATCCCTGATTCTGCACCTTTATCCGGATCCACACCAAAATTTAATGGAGTCTGTTCTGAGCCAAGGCCCATTCTTCTACCAAGTTTTGTGGCAATCCATCCTGTAGTTTTTTTGTAATCTTGCTCACAAACCAGCCAACAAACAAAGAAACGGACAGGGGTGAAAACATAACCCCCTTGGCAGAGGTAACAATAATGAGAGAGATGAGACCCTAATGGGGTGAGCAAGAGGTGCTGTATACTGTACAGTACAGTATATACACAGCACATGCACTACATATATTGTGGAGTATTTATGGTATTTCCCTGATTGTTACATTCTTTAATATTTTGGATCACATAGTACAAGCTTAAGTATAGTTTACAATACCTGTACAAAATGAAATCCTTTCCTATACCTTGAGGGACACTCAGTGGAGTGCATCTCTTTGGCAATGGCAATGTAATTTCCAAACCACTCTTCATAATGGCTTAGGTTTTCTCATCACTGATTAGGGTTTCACAAAAAAATGTTTTCCAGATCCTGAATCTGTAATATGATCCAGAACAGTCCCAAACGTTATTCGATTGTTACTTGGGACATGGGCTGTATACTCACCAAATTTGGTCCAAATCTCTCTCTCTTTTGAGTAATCCTGCTAACAGACTAACAAACAGGAGTGAAAACCTACTCTCCTTGTCAGAGAGAATAAAGGAGACAATTAGGTAAGAGTACAGTATTTTAAGCAAATGATGATGTATCCATTACCTAGTACTATTTAGCTGATCATTACAGTACTGTATATTCATCATCCTGGCCCATATTCTCACCTAAACACTGGGCACGGTAGGATCCACAAACAAGTAAAAAGATTAAGAAAGTGAAAGAACTAACAACAACATACCCAGTTAAATAGGCCACAGTCATTTAGGCACCGTTTTAGTCTTCAAAATCCTGGCCGTACCTAACATGTATATCCATCACCATCATCATCCAGACTTTTCCCACCTCAAGATGGGTTGAGTTAGGGTCCAGGGAGAGAGAGAGAGAGAGAGAATTAGCCAATGTTTGCCCAACTGAATGAGCCCATGCTCCCTTGCGCTCAACATTCAAGCTCCCAGAATCCCGACTCCATTTGTACACGTTTTTTTCATTGTAGGTGCACTCAGGGATGTGAGGCTGGTCACTCTCATCTTAAATGTCAGGACCAATTTGCCTAGCCCCAGGCTCCTACACTCCTCTGTGGGGCAACATAGGATTGGATGATGGATGGATGGATAGGTGCATTGGATACATTTATGTGAAGCTACAGAATGTGGTGAATGTTTTGGGCGTAACAGATTGAGCCAGGATTTTGGGGTCTTGAATGATGAGTGAATGGAGGCGTGGTCCATTGGATTGGGCAAACTTAGGCTGTCTGGATGTGCTACTCCTCACCCTGCCTTAGGGTGGGAAAGGAGGTCCAGATGATGATGATGATGCATTTCGCATAAATCTGTCAGACAGGTATTCAGTCAGCTGTATTGAAAAGGTGCCAAATTTTTACTTTATTAAACCATTTGTCACCTCTCAGTTCCTTAGCTTCATCAACTTCCATACTTCACTTTCTCAGACATCATGTGCATCCACCTTGGCCTATCAAGCCACTTCTGAAAGATCATTATCATTTAATACAGTCATTTGAGTACACCAAATCTGGTACAGAACCAGAGAGCTCAGGAATAAAATAAAAACATTAGACAATCATGAAAGGTTTAATGACAATGTCACAAACTGGCATTTGGTTTCAGTTCACATGTAGTCTAAAATACTGTATACTTTTATACATTTCACCAGGTCAAGGGATATTCAGCAAGATGAAAATGAGAAATTACAAACATCATCTCTATTTGCTGTGGTATGTATTTTATTGTACACCTGGCTCAATTAATTCTGTACACTAACATTTGCAGGTGTAATGCATAGCAACTAATCAGATAATGATGTAAAAAATATATTTTCCAAATGCATGATACTGGTCAAGTGACTGATGCAAGTACAATGTACATCCAAGAGGAAGATTCTTACATCACTGTCAGATCAGCTGCCCTGGCCTGTCCTTGCAAATGTCCATGAACCTGTGCAAACTGTACATGACACTTTTCACTAGGTAACATTCCAGGACATACAGTTTGCATTCTATTCACACTTATGCTTTGGTGTAATGGCAACTTTTATCTGTAAGCATACCTTTAGTATTAAACTGCATCAGCACTACTGACACTGTATATCAAAACAAACAGATTTGTATCCTCAAAGACCAAGGAAACTCTTAGGCACCTTTTCCTTACTAGTTTACAACTGCACATGGTACATTAATATTCTCCTGTACATTATTTGTGGAATTTGTTAGTATTAAAAAATATAAAAATAATATACAGAACAGAGATAAGGTACAATATGCTGAATAAACAGTCAGGGAAGAAGTACTAGAGAGCCTCCAAAAGCCCAAGAAAATACAACTTTTCAAGCTAGAAGTTTTTTATTTTGTAATGCCGCCTTCAGGCGACTACAACAAGTGTCAAGCCAAACGGTTTACTGTAACCAAGAAAACCAATGAATCATGTTGGGTGGTAATCACATCATGTTGGGTGGTAATCACATAACTAAATAATGCCTGGTGATCTAGTGGGTAAAGATGCTCCAACTAGATGGGGCCCACAAGGGTTTACATTCAAGGCTGGGGTTTACTGCTCACATAATGTCACTCAGGGGCAAGTGAGGATGGTCAACCTCATCTTAAATGTTGGGTCTGAGTGCCCTAGCCCCCCAGACATTACACTCCTGACAGGGCAGAGAAGTGGATGACGAATGGATAGATTCTTGCTACCTTTATCTGATTTTATTTAGCTTAAGGAAGACCTCTTACTGTGGAAAGGTTAAGTAAGACTACATATAACCAATCCATGTTGAAAAATATCTCCAAAGATGAATATAATCATCAGGAGGTGGCAAGAGCTAAGTTATCTATCTATCTATTGCCAGACGCCTCAATCCCGCACGGGGTGGCAACAAACAAATCGCCTCCATGTCGCTCTGTCCCCCTCCATTTCATTACTCTGCTCCCAACTCACACCCCTCTAAGTTCAAATTACATTTCTGGACTGAATGGGTTCAATTTACCAACTGATCTTTGCCAGTTACATTTGTTTCCTCTGTACTTCTATATTCTTCTCACCTGAATCAATATGCATATTCATATAAAGTGTTCTACTTTTCATTTGGTTCATCCCTTTTTTTCTTTGCATTACATACTAAGCCAAATATACTTTCACCTGATAAAATGAATATTCACAGTTCATTTTCACAAGACAAAATATAAGTACAGGAAACCCTCAACATAAGCCAGATGTTTTAATATATTACAGGCTTTTTCTGCAAAAATTATCCTGTAAGTTGGGGGACACATGTAAATCTGCTTTATATACAAAAATTGGAAACTACAGTACAGTATTTGGCAACTGTCAGTAATTTACTGTGAACTTTAGTTTATAAAAGAATGTAATAAAAGATGACTTATAATGAGGACAATGGTCTTCATCCTTGTCCACAGGAACCAGCTCCATCACATTTTGTATATTTTTCTCATTAAATCCAAGTCTGAGCCTTGTAACAGTCTATACGGCCACTCAGTCACACTTTTCATTTAATTTGAATGCCTTAAAGTCCTCATGGTCATAGAACCCTGCCTTTACTTGACGTCCTCCAAAGAAACGCCCATTCAAGTCAATCACAGCTGCAAGAAAGTCAGATAACTATAAATTTTGTTAATACAGGCAATTAAACCTTATGAAGTAGAAATGGCCTCTGCTGTTAATCAACCAGGTGTAGTTCTTCAATCACTCCATACCCTACTCCACTTTTTCTAACCCTTATCCCTTTCACTGCTAGTATTTTTCTCCATTGCACAAAATCCTCTGGCATTACCCTAAATAAAAATTCAGTGTGTACCAACAGCAGTGAAATGGATACTTGAAGTAGTTTTAGAAGTCTGTGACAAGATTACTCTTGGTTGAACAAATTCTTCTGCTTAGCTTGAATAACAAGCCTTTATCAAAGACATATCCCCCTCCATGTGAGTGATAATGAATATGTAGATATGCAATAATAAGTATGGCAATTTCATATAGAGGGGCATAAACTTGGACTTGTACACTAATGGGGAGGATAATATTAATAATAATAATGTATGTAGAGTACTGAGAGTGGATAGGATACAAAACGTTGTGATTCATGAAAGATGTGGAGTGAGAAAGTCTGTGGGCACCAGAATCAAAGAAAGTGTATTGAGATGGTATGGTCATGTGGAGAGAATGGATAACAACACAGCGGTGAAAAAGGTATACCTGAGTGAATTTCAAGGACGGAGGAGACGAGGTAGGCCAAGGTGAAGGTGGAGGGATATGGTGGATGAGTGTGTGAGAAAGAGAGGTATGGAAGTCCGTGAGGCTAGAGGACTAACAAGAGATCGAGCTGGCTGGATGAATGTTGTGAAAAAGAGTGCATGATCGGGGATCTGGCACCCCTTTTTAACGTGACAGCATTCAGAATGACTCAATCGATACGTTTATGTGAAGCTACAGAATGTGGTGAAAGTTTCTGACGTATCTGACAGAGCCAAGATTCCAGGAGCTTGAATGATGAGTGAATGGAAGCATGACCCATTGGATTGGGCAAACTTGGCCTGTCTAGACACTGCTACTTCTAACCCTGCCCTAAGGTGGGTATGGAGGTCCGGATGATGAAGATGAATGAATAATAATAATAATGTACTCTTACGAATCAGTCTGCCAAGTTTCATCTTCAGATTCCTCGTGCAGGTCAGACTGAAATCTCCAGTAAACACAACCAACTTACCAAGACAGATTTTTCCCTATACAGCATGGTCATAGCTTTTAAAGTACAGACATTATGGCAATACCTGTATTACATACATGGGCATCAACTACGGCACATACTATATCTTGGAACTGTCTCCTTCTGTCTGTATTTCCTACTTCCTATAATCTCCAGTCTTTCAAACGCAGTGTGTTCAGGCATCTCAAAATGAACAGATCTTGAATTTGGCTCTCTGGCGTATTGTCTTTGTTTTTTCTTGGAAGGAATGGTTTGCAGGCCCCTGGCCTTCGATTCCTTCTTCCTTGGGGGGGGGGAAGCTCGTAAAGTACAGACAATATGGCAATTTTACATATACGGATATCAACTACGAGACATACTCTATCTTTCCGTGTGATATGAAGCCAATCCACCCGGTGGTTTCCGAGATACAGGCATACCCCAGTTTAACAATGCAATTGGTCAAGTAAAATCCCAGCGCCAGGCAAGGTATTGTATCTCAGGGAAGATTTAACATATCAAGCACAGTATAGGGATGCGTTTTTGAGCCTTGGGTTTCCCCCCCAACCAAAACCTAAACTCACACAGATGAGTCCAAAAAAAAGTTTAAAGCCAATATAAGTGGCCTAGCAGCTGTACAAGAAGCTAACCTAAGCCTAAAACCAGTGCCCGTCTCACTTGTACCCAGTCAAGGTCACTGGAGGATGTGATCTCCAACTCGTATTCAAACTCGGTAAAGAAGCAGCATCACTGTATACAATCCCGCCATCAGACAGTATCAGGACAATTAAATAAGCATCTCTATTATGCATAATAATAATGTATGAATGACGCAGAATCATCCAAGGTGTGAACTGTTGTGACGGAGAATCGCTGATGTTCTGACGGGGAATGCGATCGATGATGCGATCGTGACAGCCCTTTCAATGGCCCCACTTTATGTCATTTTTATTACTGTTCTGATTGCTGAGCTCCTTTATTTTCTTCTCTCTTATTTTCCAACATTTATTTAGAAATTCCTCTGTATTTTCAAAACGTTTTCCCTTGAACAGCCCAAATGTAAACTTACGATTAATCAATCGATGATGCAATCGGGATAGCCTGTTCAAATGTCTCTCTGTTTTTGTTACTGTTCTGGTTGCAGAGCTCCTTTATTTTCTTGTTTCTTATTTTCCAACAATTATTCAGAAATTCCTTTGTATTTTCAAGGCGTTTTTCCTCGAACAGCCTGAATGTAAACACATGATTTATCAATGTCGGAGTTTTCATCAATGCATGAAACATTTACTCTCGAAGGTTTCCATAATTATTAATATTTATTTAAAACTGTTATTATATACTCCATGATACGTTAGATGACAGTTCAGTGGTCAAGCACAAAATATTCTTTGTTGAGTCGCCTAGTTGTCCACACTGTTTTGTACCTTGTCTGATGGGTGAGAATCCATACTCTAAATGACAGTGGTCACTACACCTATGACTAAAACATTACCCTAAGTCTAAAAACAATATATAATTCAACCTAAACACCAAATTTAAGTCTAAAAGATCATCAAAATCAGTATTAGAAAAAAAAAAAAAATCGTAAAACCGGGGGTAGGTCTACGATAGGCGGGGTAGGGTGGTATTTCTACCCCCATCATTATTCCGGGGTATCACATCTAGGGGTATCGTAAATCAGGGTTTGCCTGTACAGGCCCGGACGAAAAGACAGACAGACAGACAAATAACACAGGACAGATTTTTCCTTATATGGTTACAGATAGTAAAGTACAGACTATCTATCTATCTGTTGCCAGACGCCTCAATCCCGAACGGGGTGGCCACAAACAAATCGCCTCCATGTCACTCTGTCCCCTGCCATTTCACTACCACGCTCCCAACTCACACCCCCCTCTCTCATATACCTCTCCACTCCATCCCTCCATCTCATCCTCGGCCTCCCCCTCCCTCTCGCCCCCTCCACCTCACTCACATACACTCTCCTCGTCAATCTTTCACTCTCCATCCTCTCCACATGCCCAAACCACCTTAACGTGTTTCTCCTAACGCTTCCCATCACGTCCTCAACCACACCACAATGCTCCTTCACTTCCTCATTTGTCAGTCTGTCTCTCCATGTGACTCCACATGCTCCTCTCAAACAACTCATTTCCACTGCTCTCACTCTTGACTTCTGTCCTTCCAGCAGGGTCCAAGCTTCACTTCCATATGTCAGAGTTGGTATCACAGTACTGTCATGTAACAACTTTTTCACTTCCATGCTCACCTCCCAGTTTCTTATCACTGCTTTCAACAAACCAGCAACCTTCCTTCCCTGCTGTACCCTTTCGAGCACTTCACCCTCCAGACTACCATCCTTACTCATCACACTGCCCAAGTACTTAAATTCACTCACATTCTCCATATCCTTCCCATCCAATCTCACTGTACACTCACTGGCTTCACTTCTCTCGAAGACCATCACTTTACTCTTCCCCACATTCACCTTTAGATTCCGTTTCTTACACACTCTCCCAAACTCATCTACCAAGCCTTGCAGCTCCCCTTCGTCTTCACTCAACAACACAGTATCATCTGCAAATAACAGTACAGGGAGTTTCCAAACACTGCCCTCTCTCACTAGGGCCGC
>JAGKTI010005296.1:27480-45808 GCA_018397915.1 Birgus latro | reverse complement strand
ACACACACACACACACACACACACACACACACACACACACACACACAAACAAACAGACAAACCGAGTGATAACAATATCCTTCTTGGTATCAGCCTAAATGAACATTATGTTCTTACTCGCAAGTGTGATCCATTCACTGGAAGGAAAAAAAGTTGTTTATTTTTATATATTGTATGTATTATTTTAAAACTAATAGTCAGTGAAAAAGGAATTTGGCAAGTGAATTTGAAAGAGCAAAAACATGTAGGTTGTTTGGCAAGTGACGAGGCATCAAGATCCCAGGGGACTGAATTATGTACGGATGCTTATGTGGCCCATTGTACTACGTATGGTATTCATAATTCTTCTAATACAGTATATTCTGTCCTTATAAATCAAACTTCATGATATTTCCAGGAGGGAGAAGCGTTTTATGAATTTTTACTTTTTGTTATTGTTGTCTTTATTTCAGGAGTGCTCACACTGATACTCCCCTGAACCTGAAGCTGATAACATCCCGTTACTTTGCTAAACTAGACGGCACTTCCCCCTTGTATCTAGGCAAAGAAAATCTGCTACAGGCTTCGATGGCCTGGCTAGTGCCTCATGATGCCCCATACACACCTCAGATTGATAAATGGCTGAGGATTATATCACAGGTGGGTAAAATAATTCAGTCTTCTAGCTTAAAATGTTTTATACGAAATGCCTCCCTACCTGAGTAACAATGACCTCAGAGAGCAATATTATTCAAGTTCTCTTTGTAGTAAAGTTATTTATTTGACATGGATGATGTCTTACATATTTTATTTTTGCAGCCTCCAAGCACTTTTACCCAGCTGCAGATAAAGCCTTAGTGATGACTGGGTTTATGAAGGTTATCACAAATCAGTTCCAAGCCTTCGAAAGGTTACATCCTGAGATGTTTAAATATTATCTAAAGATGGCAAGAGAATTGAACTGAGTTATTTGGTAATATTGTGCTGCTTCCATAACTCGGTCATATGATACCGGATAACCTGAATATCAAAACCAATTCGATATCTCCAGTAAGGGAAAAATGGCAACAAAATAAGTAAATTATCAATCCGGTAAAAAGGTGTAAGAAGCTCACCTCCTTAAGAAAACGAAAAACATCGGATAGCCAGAGGCTCCTCCAAATATGAAGAAAAGAGAGAGTAGGCATCATTTGTCCCTTTATTCCTGTAGAGAAACCTCCAACGCAGGTCCCCTAGTCTCGAACACATGACATGTAAGTGACAGACTTAAGGGGTACCAGTCAGCCATCACAATATGGGTGAGCCCAGCCACACATCAGGAAACCATGAGTAAACCGTGAGTACCTAATGTGAGGCCAGGCAACAGCCACCTCCAATCGCCGAGGCACTACCACTCGCAGAAAAACATCCCTTATTTTATTATTAACAGCAGCATTCCACAGAGTCCGCCAAATATCGTGTCACATACTTAAAGTGTCATATCGTAAGGGGGAAGGGGGTAGATGGCATGGGTCATCGATAAGAAGCGGCTTTTTCTCAAGCATTTGCCCTCTCATTGCCATCCACACCAACATGTACATGAACCTAACTAAAGCTGACTACTTTGCTCCTTCTCAGAATCAAGAAAACTCACTCGTGAAAGGCAAAAAAAACATGTAATGAGCTGAATTTAAAGAATTAATGGTCAAAAAATGCTTTGAAAAGCACTAAAAACTGTAAAAGATTCGTCCTCATCTGTTAAAATCAGCTGCAGTCAATTCTGAAGTAAAGAGAGGAAATCAGAAGAATTTCTCCCCTTACAACATCTTGGATATTCGCTTCAGGATATTCGCTTCAGACCCGACACCAGTGACTCTGAACCACTTGTATATACAAGGGCGGTTCCTCTGTGATCGGAAGAATGTTCCAAAAATAGCTGATGGAGAGAAAGAGAAGAGGCAGAAGAGTTTGTAATCTCAAAACTGCACACGTGCACCTCGGGAAGGTATCACTGAGCGACTTCAAAGAGTTGGATAGGGCAGGCACATTCTGCAGAGAACCCTAAATCTCCCACAATCAGCCTGACGCTTTCTCCAATAGAATGTGAAATGTGATGCTGAGAAACACTAAGTGTGTGACTTTGAACCATCTTTATATCCAGGGACAGTTCCTCTGTGAACTGACTAGTTACAAAAATAGCTGACAACTGATGAAACCCGAGAGAAGAGACAGAAGGTTTAGTATCCTCAAAATCCCGGCACACCTGCACCTGTGGAAGGTACCATGGTGCAATTCTTGGTAGCCATTCAGGGCAGACAGGCTATGCCGAGAGATCTAAATCTCCCATAACCTGCCTGACCCTGTACCCAAATGAACGTGGCGTGCAAGGATGAGAAACATTATACTGAAAAATTGCCTGCTTTGATACATAATCAGTAGTGAATGAGTCTGCAACATGTATCTCCCTGTTCCAGCAGTGAATGATTAGTAACTTGCACTGTAGATAAAAGGAAGGAATGCCAGCCTCCACAAGCTAGGAATTGGGTAGGATCTGAAAGCACTAGTAGCAAGACGCAAAACTGCATGATGAATTGGTTGAGAACAGCCGCAGTACAATAGAGGAGGAGTGCACCTCGCAGCCATGGGCACTCCTTGATCGCACTAATGCTTGATACAGGTGTAGGAGTGTCCTCTGATCAGCACCCTATGAGGTGTGAGGTACTGAGACAGTCCCTTCAGCAAATTCATTGTTTTCGTACAAGACACTCATAGATGTTCCAAATGTGAAACTCAAGCAACCTGACAGTCAAATGTTAAGCCAAGAAACGTGGTATTCTCCATGCACTGTAGTAGACACTAGCCCCTTTAATCTATGGAAGTGCATAATACATTCTTGCTTAAAGTAAAACGAAAATCTCTTTGGTCTGGCCACCTAGCCACCCTTTCGAGCACCAGCTTCATTCTTCTTTCAACAGCACACATCCAGGAAACAGCAAACCATATCACTAGGTCATTCAAATAATTGGAAGAAGACACCTTCTGTGGCAGGGAATCAAACACGCCATTGATGGTTACAGCAAGCAAAGGAACATTTAGCAAACTCCTCTGTGGAAGACCCTCCCTGAACTTGTAGGAGGGAGTGAGAGAGCATATGGACCTGAAACCTGTGGTTCAACAAGAAGTCCCAGCAGAACAATGGTAGGTGGCTGAGCATCCACAAACTGTGAAGTTGACTCAGGATGCCGTGGTGCTATGGCGTATCACAAGTATGTCTTTTCCAGGTCAACGAACAAAATTGCAAGATGTTTCCCAGATGCTAAAGCCTGACAGACTGCTGACTCAAGAGTGATGATGTAGTCTGATATACATCTCATCCTATGAAACCCACTTTGTGACGTACAGAAGAAACCTCTTCTTTGGATACTGAACTATCGTCATATTAACTATCTTCTCAAATGGTATGCATACACAAGATGTCAAACAAATGGGACCATATTTAGGCACATTAGAATAATTTGTATGTGGTTTATGAAATGGAAGAACTCTACCCATCTTCCAATTAGTGGATACTTATCTTCAAACCATATCCATTTATAAACTTCTAATAAAAACAGCAGAGAATCGTACCCCAAATGGCAAATCATAGCATAATGAATGTCATTAGGTCCAGGAACAAAGTCACTACTCTGCTGGAGAGCAACCTGCAGTTCACAGACAGCAAATAAAACAAGGTTAGTTTTCACTATACAAAAAGGAAATACCGAACCTTTCCTGTTGGCCCCAGAAAAAGCTATATAGCTTTTGTTTGCTTGTCCATCCCTGGGCAAAGGCTTCAGGGGCCATCCCCAAGTCCCAGTAGTCCTCCTTGGGGCCCAGCAGTCCAACTCCATATGTCACCACTTCGGCCATAATACCCACCATCCATATGGAATACATGTTAGGGCTGTCACATGCAGTACTGGTGTTCTGGTATTAGAGGGGGTACTTTTACAACATATCTGCGCATCTTCCAGTAGATCAGAAAAGTCTGCTTTTTATGAAATTCATATCCCCTGACCCAGCCAAGATTTGAACCTGGGTCCATTAGGACTGCAGGTCGCCTCTACCGATTCACCAAGGGCAGAAGCTACTTCAAAGGAGTTGGATATAGAACAGTGGCGCAGCGAGGGGGGGAGGGGAGGGCATGATGCCATGGCCCCTCCCTTTGACTATGAGGTCGAAATTCCGAAAACCGCCTAGCATCATGGGCAACCATCACTGTTTCCGCCCATTCGTGGAAATAACACGGAAATATCAGTGATGTTATTTCATACAATTCCATGCTTCAACAGTGAATTAGGCTTGTCAAAACATGAGATCAAGATTCTTAAATGATGCAAACGGTGGGGCTTAGCAATATAAATTAGTCGAGATTATCGTGGGTGAACTTTCCTAGTCCGAATTCAGCAAGAGTTAGAGAGTGAATGAGTCGTACGTCTGGCATGTATATGGCAGCCGACGGCGTATGCACGGCGCATGCGCAATGAACGCAAGGAGTCAGGATTTCATGCTACACCGGGTTCCATCTTTAGTTCAGCTTCCACTTCCACTAAACGTTGTTAGACATATTGACGGTTAGTGGATATATTTGGCCCTTTTCTGGACTTTTATAATCATATCTACTGAGAAGTGATTAAAACACATTATTGTTTAGATCATTTTTGGCCTTACAGGTTCAAAACTATCTCCTTTACCCTCTCAGCCACATAGACGCACTTGATATTTTACTCTGGGTCTCTGACTAACGCCTACGATTTTACTCGTCACAGGGAGACCGCTCGAGGCGGGGGGTGTTGAAAACTATCTCCTTATTAGGCTCGCAGAAATGTATGTTGCCACTGTGATTTGAGGTGATATGTAATTTTGATGATGCAGCTAAATGCACTTTTTTGGCAATGAATACTCAGACAGTGATGTGACTGTATTTTATCGCAGTGGTATTCAATCTTTTTCAGTTATACACCCTTGACAAGTAAATGAAGCAAGTTCATTAGCAGTTCAAGTTTGAGCTAAGCTGAAACTGAGGGATGATGTCCTCCAATGCTCCACGCAACAAATTATCGACTTGATGACTATGAAAGAAGAGAACTCAGGCCTACAAAGGTTAGTTGTTGGCATCGGAACGAGCATTTCCATAGCTTTTTCACCGGTAGTCCTGCATTGAGAAAGGAATCCAGAACTCTCATATTTAGAAGCGTTGAATTTGATTTTCTAAATCATACCAATAGATCGGTTCCTCACACTCATTAGCAAATGGATTGACAATTCACAGCTTCTGCAGATTGTTTTATATTTTCATCTTATGTTACAGTCGTCATTTCAGTTTCTGTTTGCTTCTGTACATGTGTGAACATATAAATCGTACATAATATTAATTCCTTTAATTTCCCGCATATGATATATCATCTATATTTTTTTTCTTTATTCCATTCACGAAACTTCACTTTGGTTATAGGTTTTCAACAATGGATATACGATGTGGACATACAGTACTCAGCTGAATTAAATTAGATGTACAGGCAATGAATGTTATGCGTATACTAGAACGAAAGACGAACATAGAATAATTTTAGCATGTGGTGATTAGTGAGGAGGGCAGGTCCCCCCCCCCCTTGGACAAATCCTGGCTTTACCACTGCAGAAGATCCCTGAATTTGAACTACAAGAAAAGGAAAAGGTGAATACTTCCCCATTATTTTCATCACCTTCTTCCAGACCAATTGTAAAGAACTGGATGAGGTGACAAACGAGACATAGGTTCTCCACAAGGTATGATGTGGGTTCTTTAAAGCCCACTGATAACATGCATGAACTTTTATAAACTGAATTTAAAAGAAGATATCTTTATTCCTAAACTTCCTACAACCTGCTTTGTAGACACACCTATATAAAGGACACTCATCCCACAATACTGTAGTCTTGACTACAGTATTCTGCAAACTCTGCCCAGTCAACTATATACCCGCTTCACTGGCATCAGAGCTACATGCATTAACCACAGTAAGGTAATGATCAGTACATGCAAGTCAGACAAAATCTCACATGAAATGTTTAACGAAGATCAGTAACACATAGAATACCATTTTGTACATGAAATGTGTCAGGTCTCCCGTGCTCAGAAGAACCTGGTCCAAATCCGCAACAAAAGATGCCAGATCACAATGGGTGTTACATATAGATTTCCCACAGAAAGCATGACGCGCATTTACGTCACCCATAACAAGAAATGGCCCAGGAATCTGACGAATAAAGTGGTCAAGGCACGGGGGGGGGGGGTAAAATAAAGGCAACAGAATATGTAATTCCTCTCCAGGTGTAACTGAACTGCCACAGCCTGATGCAGAGTTGGAGAGAAAACGGAGTAAATGGAACATCAGTACAGCACAGAATAGCAAAACCTCCATGAGAACCACAGTCCTTAAGCCCTAGCGAGTGTAAAGCTGTACATCATCTTGTAGCAGGAAAAGTCTTGCCTCCGACCATAGTCTTTTGGAGTCAAACACAGAAGGTGTGAAACTCAGACGGGATAATTGAAGTTCCTCACAATTTGCTCTAAAACCTAAACAGTTTCACTGCAGAACAACTGTTACAGGACTGGGCATGTTTGATTATTTTCACGCAAATGGTGAGAGAATATTACCGCAGCTTCTAAAACAATATCACAAAAGGTGGGTTACATCCTTGGCCACTACAATGAACTCTCGAAAACTCTGAGTTGCTACACGTGGGATTTTGTGGGAAAGGTTTTTAGCGTACCACCATTCGTCTACCAGGTTATAGCCCCAAAGATTATACAGCCCAAGCTGGGGATCCCTTTTTATTTATGTTTTGAAACCGCACCAAACCGTCACCCCTGGGTGACAATGGTTTCTATAGGGTTAAACTAAGAAAAATTTCATTGCGAAGTCTTTTCAAACACTTTGTAAAATGAAAGACTAAAGCATTAGGCGGCTGGATGAAAATCAGCGTCAAGATATCTAGGCTAGGGTACAAGATGTCTACAGACCCAAT
The DNA here is from genome assembly GCA_018397915.1 of Birgus latro. Classification (NCBI taxonomy): domain Eukaryota; kingdom Metazoa; phylum Arthropoda; class Malacostraca; order Decapoda; family Coenobitidae; genus Birgus; species Birgus latro. The sequence continues at coordinate 38,800 of JAGKTI010005296.1, read as the reverse complement.
GTGAAGAACATATCCTTCGCTGAGATATTGTTCAAAACGCAGTTTGGTATATGGATGCTGGCATTCGGTCGTCTTTGATTAAATCCTAACCAAAGGTTAGTCATTGTTGTCCATCTAGATAGTCAGTATTTCCTTAATGTCTGGTGAAAAATTTTCCACAACTACTCGAGATATTTTGGGAACACACACACACACACACACACACACACACACACACACGCAAACACTTACACTCACATACAGTCCCGCACAAACACAAAAACGCACACACACAAACACATACAGACAAACACACAAACACACTCACAAACACACGCACACAAGCACTCATATACACAAATACAAACACAGAAACACACAACCACAGAAACACAAACACGCAACACAGACACACAAACACACACCTAAACACACACGAACACACAACACACAAATGCACACAAACACAAAATTACACAAACACAAATACATAAATACACACACACACACACACACACACACACACACTGACGCCAACAAAAACTGGATTATCTTGCCCTGCTAAAAGCGGGTACCAAAAATCTGATATCACTCAGCTGCAGCATCCCACTTCTGTTTATGGATCTGGTAACTGTGTATTGTAAATAAGTATGAATACCAAACTCCAATACCAGAATTATGTCAGATAACCAGCATGTAAAGAGAAAAACATATTGTAACACGAATATTTGACTGACCTATATATTAATATTTTCCTCTCTTCACTACCTACTGATAAAGCTGTTTTTGTTGTATAGACTCGTTACTCCATCTGAACAGGTTGATACCCTTCCAGTGACGATTCCACATGATGCATTAAGTAATTTTTTTTTTTCACTTATAAGATTTGCTTTATCTGGAATCGTCTACCAGCACAGATCGTTTAAAGTTCCTGAACAGAGCAATTCAGAGTTTTCCAGACATGACTTTGTGGTAGATTGAAGACTTTCTCCAATTTCCTAGTCTGCCCTTTTTCCCCCGGGTTAGGTGTGCATCCTTTTTAGGTGTGCACCCTTTAACGTGCCCGATTCGTAGGTGAAAGAGGTGGGTCATGGCATTACCTAACTCTGTCTATTGCCAAACGCCTCGATCCCGTAAGGGGTGGCCACAAACAAATCGCCCACATGTCGCCCTGTCCACTTCCACTTCACTGCCTTACTCCCATCTAACACCCAGGTCTCATATACCTCTTCAGTCCATCCGGCCTCCCCCTCCCTCTCTCCCCCTCCATCTAACTCGCGTAGATTCTCCTCGTTAGTCTCTCGCTCTCCATCCTTTCCACATAGTCAAACGACCTCACTGTATTTCTCCTAACGCCTTCAGTCACATCCACATCCACATCACCGCAATCCTTCACTTCCTATTTTGTCAGTCTGTCTCTCCATGTAACTTCACATGCACCTCACTACTTATTTCCACTGCTCTCACTCTTCCAACAAGGTCCAAGCATCACTTGCATACGTTAGAGTTGATATCACAATACTGTCAAGCAGTGACTTTTTTATTTCCATGCTCACTTCCTTCTTCCTTACCACTGCTTTCAAAGAACCACCAACCTTTCTTCCTTGCTGTACCATTTCAAGCACCTCGGCCTCTAAACTTTCATCCTTACTCATCACAATACCCAAGTACTTAAACGTACTCACATTTTCCATTTCCTCCTCAATCAGCTTCACTGTACATTCAGTGACTTCAGTTCTCTAAAAGACAGTAACTATACTCTTCCCCACATTCACCTTTAGATTCCGTTTCTTACACACACTCCCAAACTATTTCACCAAGCCTTGCAGTTCCCCTTCGTCTTCATTTCAATTAACACACCACTAAGTACACTTCGTAACACCTTCTGAGGTACTACTTCTCCATAGAACCCCGTGCCCCAACTCTCTCTCTCTTTCTGTAAGAAACATTTCCGATAACATGTTATGCCAGGGATATTACCCTACATGCGAAAATCGGGGAAATCTGCATAATATATACCTTCACTGTTTTGGGAACCTGTAACAGTTGAAGATTTTTTTTTTTTTTTTGGTTAGTAAAATAGGCATTTCATACCGACAATAAAAGCGTTTAAAAGAAAGGGATCGCATAGAGACAAATCTGATTCTGTGAAATCTTGCTTCGTATAGACAGTTTATTGGCATATACTAATATATGACACATTTTGCAAGAAGTGTTAAAGGTTTTCGTTCCAGTGGCTATTCCTGTGCCAGAAGGAGCAGGTTTGTAAACAGAGCTGTCAGTCCGTGGCAGGTGGCCTTTGAAAACAGTGGCATATACTTCAGATGTACCCCAACCGTGTTATTCATTGAAATTTATACTTGTATAACCTCAGTAACAATTGAGATCTATACGAATATATCATATTGCTCAATACCGTTATCACATTATTCCTATATAGACTTCTGCACCAAAGAATCGTCATTATCAAGAGTCCAAAATATGAAAATAATGATTTAATTTAAAAGAATATTAAGAATTTTGAGGATGGTTAGCATTTACTTGTAACCATGTAAAGTGATACCGTGCATGCTTGTACCAAAGCTATATGATTTAAATGAGATAATCTGTTCCACAGGTTTGCTCCAGTGATTAAACACCAGAGTTTAACATATATTTACTGAATGCAGTTTGAAAAATGTATCAGTGTTAATATTTTAAACAAGTGCTTATTTTTACTTTCACCCTGAAGTAAAGTAGCAAACATTCTTTTCTGATGCATTGTAGACTAGCTAATATAGGTAATTTTGTAACTAAAAAATATTGTCTCTTTTTTTCATTACACTAAATTGTCCGTCTTGATTAAGCAAAATACTACGGTAATTATCGTATTTGTACGATTCATATGCACGTTATCATTTTCCTCAAGGATTATAAAAAAGATAAATTAGGGATGAAGATTATGTTCTCTAATAATAAAATAAAGAAGCGATTACTGACAATGAGGTCTGACTGCTTAAAAGCATGCTACATTGGGATGTGTAGTGGCAACATTATTTTTGGCCATTGTACTATATATCGAATACTCCAAACAGGCCGATAAGATGTTGTTATAGTAAATCTGGGTACCAGGGGGCGGAACAGAATTCTTAACTGTTGCCTGAACTATCACCGAACCAGCCACTTTTAGTCTAAATGGGAGACAGGAACGACCAGTCTACACTGATGCTTTATATTTAATACATTCACTTTATCAGAGTTGTAGAACAGATTGTTTAAAAGATTCTTAACGCGTTGTCTTTTCATTCGACACTGTGCATATCCATATATCGGGTGACTGTGTATAAGTTCATTATGTTCAATGTACTAGAAGTCAAAAGGGTAATTATAAATGTTATATTATTGTGGGTTAAGAGGTTCCTACACAATTCATATAAAAAATAGAACAGTTACTAAACTGGGACTTGACGAAGACTATTCTAGGTTCTGCAACGGCTCATTATTGCAACTTTCTATTTCCAGGCTGGTCTGTTTAAGCAGTGGAAAAAGGAAACTGGAAGCTGCTGCAAGTGAAAGTTGAATGAAAAAGAGGGAACAAAGAAAACACCAGGAGCAGAATAGAACAGAAAACAAACAAACTAATTTCAGGAGTCTGTCAGTTACCCATATACAGGGACCTCTGCTATTTCTCCTGGTGGGCATCACCCTGGGCAGTGTGGCCTTTGTGGTGGAGAGGCTGCTGGTGCCGGAGCCTCACCTTTCTCCTACACTGGGACTGACAAAACTAATGTCAGACTGAAAAGTTTTCCATACGATTCCCCCTGGCAGAATTTTTTAGTGATAGAAAACATGTTCATAACATAATTTAGTATATGAACTGAGTCTTCGGGCATCATTATTGTTACATTCATGCTATTAGTATTTTTTTTTTGGAAGAAACATGAATATAATAGAAAAGACGTTCATGGGTGTAGATGTTTTAATAAGGTATTTTGAGCATTAAGAAAAAATGCTAGTCAACAAGTCCTTACACTTATGAGGTGTATGCAATGACGGATTCTGAAAAATAAAAACTCGAAGTAATGTACATGTATTATTTTGTCCAATCTATAACACCACGTAACACAACAGTGTTAACATTAACTATTCCTGCTACTCTTAGGGAATGAACATACTGTACTGGTGAAAATGATATAGCCGAAATTCTTAATGCACTATTTACCATTATAGTAGATATACAATCCATATTTTTTTCTTCACACTTCATCATTCAGATGGTGACAATAGAGTAAGATGAAAATGTCCGAGGTGTAACCCAAAAGATCCCGATATTTCACTAAGTAATGAAGAAAACTTATATCAAGTCTAATCACAACCGTCTCCTTTGGAGTAGTCCCTTTGGGCGTGCAGACGTCGATCCCATCTCTATCTTCTCCTACGATCGGAACGCGTTTTGGAAGTCCTTGAGCATCAGCATGTTCAAGACCTGTGATTTTCTCCTGGAACTCTTAAGTGGTGTCAAATCTTAGTCCTTTAAGCTGGATTTTCATTTTGGAAAGATGGAAAAAATCACAGGGGGCTAAATCTGGTGAATGAGGGGGATTGGAGAAAACTGACATGTTTTTGATACCCAGAACTGCTGAACATCAGAGGCACTCTTCACGGGTGCATTCTCAAGGTGACGCACCCATTTATTTGCGTGCTACTTCTTTGGACGTTTTCGCCTCATGTCGCTAGAGAATGCATTGGCAAGTTCCATATGATAGGCTAACAATGTCACAAACATCTTGGACAGTCCTCCTGCAATCACTGAGGATGGCTGCATAAACTTTGGCCACACAGAAGTTGAACTGGTGGAAGGGCAACCAGAACGAACATCCTTATAGGTTGACGATCGTCCATTTTTTAAATGCTAAATCAGTAGTAGGTTTGTGTAATACCCAAAGAATTGTACTTAATGCTAGCTTTAAAAGTTTATCTGCTTCTGCTGCGTTCCTCCTGAGTTTCATACAAAAGTTGATCCACACAATTTGCTCTTTCACATCCTCCATTTTTAAGACCACAAGTCGCAGACTAACCCAAACACAGCGATAAAAACACACACATGCAGTGGACGCATCCACCCTGCACAATACCATTTGACATACTAACAAACAAAAAGTGAATGCACTGCCACCCATCATCCACACACCGTACAACAAACGGGGTCCGACCTGCTTTCAAATTTCAGGAACTTTTGGGTAGCGACTCCAATTGTTGACATTTCACAAGCCTCATATCAAGAGAAGAATTAGAGAGGGAAGTGTTTATGCTGTGGCATCAGTATAATTGGGCAGTTCTGTTGCCTTTCTATAAACGTTCCTTAACACCCTGTCCATCGAAATAGCGATCTGGATCTCAAAAAATGGACAGTTAAAATTCATACATTTGATTTCATATCCAGATGGATCTGGGGCAACAACAACAGTAACAACAAAATCATCACCACACCATCATCAACAACAGTAGCAACAAAACCCTTGTCACCACCATAAACAAAACAGCAAACATCACCACCACCACCACCACAACCACCAACAACAGCAACAACAACGGTGTCAGTGAAACAGATTTTTTTTTTTGTGTGTCCGACTCTGGGCATAGGCTTCACAGCCTGCTATCAAGGCCCAGCAGTCCTCCTACATACCATACACCTCTACATATCACCACTTCGGCGCTAAAACCCACCGTCCATATTGAATACATGTTAGGGCTTTCTCATACAGGGCTGGTGTATTGGTATTAGCGGGGTATTTTCACATGTCGGGGGGTCTTCTGGTAGACCATTAAAGCCTGATTTAATGAAATTCATATCCTTAAACTGTTCCCTGCCCCAGTGGGGATTTGAACCTGGGTCCGTTGGGACTGTAGGCCACCTCTCTACCGATTGAGCAGATGGTTCAGATAGTCTTCTAATATTTCAGAATCTTTAATTCAACTCATCAACATACAAGTTACTGGAGCCACTGTGCCTCACGATGAAACACGAGGAAACTTACCTACAGTACAGAAGTACGGATGTAGTAATGGACATTACGGAATTTTGTTAAGTGCCATGCAGAGATTGGCTGGAGTATTGTTGCCATATGCAGGGAAATTTGCCTGTTTTAGGGAAATTCTGAATTCAAAAGGGAAAAAAGGAAGAAAATTCGAAATCAATAAGAAAACAGGGAAATATTACTTGAAAGCCTTAAATATGCAGAGAGAGAGAGAGAGAGAGAGAGAGAGAGAGAGAGAGAGAGAGAGAGAGAGAGAGAGAGAGAGGAGAGAGGAGAGAGAGAGAGAGAAAATCTTGTTCAGTACACACAAGACATGCGTGAGTACTGAATGGAGTCTATCGACGTGACATACGTACGATTCACGATGCGAGACGAAAGTGTACCTGTGACTGATAGGCATAAGCACAAATGTTCTATATGAATACTGAGCCTTAATGCCCAATGCATAAGATCACTTCTAGCATATGTTATTTACGCAGTTTACTTTCCTGTTTCTTCTACTTTATTGGGGGGAGATGGGACTGGGGCACCGCTAAGGCGCAAACCCGTCAGTTATCCCAGAGAATTTGACGAGACAGGATGAACCACTGCTTCTAACAAGTCCGAGCAATAAAGTCCTCAAACTGTGAAAATGACACTCTGCTTTCAAAAGTTAAATGTAAACTTGAAATTCATACCCAGAAATATTTTCAAAAGTGGGAAAATGATCCCAAATTTAAAGGATGGCTAAATAAGAGGAAAAAAGGACGAATACTTTCACTGTAAAGCTTGTAACAGATGGGAAAGCCGGAAAGTCTGAAACAGAAAAGCATGCAGATGGGAAAAAGCACAAGAAGAGTATAGAAATGATAAAAACAACTAAAAGTGGTCTGGATGTGCCAAGTGTTAGTGGTCGAAGAGAAGAGGCACAAGTGAAGGAAGGTGAAATCAGACTCGTTGGATTCCTAAATGAACACAATCTTCCACATCCTGCCACTGAACATCTAGTGCCTGCAGTTGAAGCAGCCTGCCCTGCTTTAGACACTGCTAAGACCTTCAAATATGGTAGAACATAATGTACTGCAATAATAAAGAATGTGTTAGGAACTGAAGTGAAGGATGGTATTTACGAGCTTTTAAGAAATAAGCCCTTATCACTTGTAGCTGATGAGTCAACAGATAAGGGATGTACACTCACTAAAATAATTATCAGCACCCCATACTTCGATACCTTCTGTAACTCACTGGCACATACTCGGTAACAGTTGGTACACCCGATTCTCCCTCTCCCTTTATATCCCCGCTCCCCCCCCCCCCCCCCTCTCCCCCCCCCAATCGTATACCTCCCATAGCTTCATGTTGTGTATAATGAATAATTCATAGCAATGGACAATGCTCAAAGGAAAGTTTCAATGAAGTATCCACCATATAATACATAAATCCAAGTGCTATTATTCTCCTTGACACCCATCGTATCATCGGTTACCACCTTAGGATCTTCTGACTCGTTGTGATAGTGACAACCACCATTAGCATTTAAAGAATGGGTTGGTGGCACACTCAAACACTTCCGCTTCCAAAGAACTATCCTACGGTATTATATCAGAGGTGTCTCATGATCCTTCTTACTACATCCTTCTTCTATAGGATTTTTAAGTTTTATTATTCCCTTCTTAGTACCAGTCTTTAATATACGTTCTCTCTTACCACTCGTTTTCTTTTAATCACCTGTCTTTTTTAACTAAACATTTTTTATTGGAGATCTTCTGTAACTGGAGCCAAGCATTTTATAGGAACTATCTTTTCCCTCATTAACACCAATGAGCCTTCACCGCTGCCTACTGTAGCACTAGATTACTCTTATTCGATTATTTATATTAACCAGGGACAGATCGACTGTCAGGGGAAAATGGGAGTTTTCTCTGGCGTGACGCCAGATGTCAGGGGAAATTTAAGTATTTCCAAGAAATAATGAAATATTGTATAATTTGTATACAATGTATAGCTAAGTGTGCTATGTCACTTCGCCAATTCTCTGGAGTCGAGAATTATAGACTTTCTCAACGGTACGCAGCAGAGACTAGACGCTCTATTGGGCTGCAATATTGTACCGTTGGCCTACGAGAAAGTTTCTTCTCCCCCCCCAACAATAAAAAAAAAAATGATAATAATAAAGATAACAGGCTCTTGGCTGAGCCAAACTCCTAGCTAGCACAGCGGATTTAAGGAGTGATGCCAAAGCTGGCCTAAGTACCAGCCGTGATTTAATTCAACAGTTGTACTAATGTAGAGTAGCAAAACTGTATTAAATGAGTGGGAAAATTAAACACGGCTGTTATACTTTAACAAAGCTCAAGAAAACGAACTGTAAATTTATTAATGACAGCAAATGAATTTACGTTACATGAAATTCAAATCAAATGAAGGAATACACTCACTCACTCAGACACTCAGATAACGGCTAAATACTTCAAAAAGCTTAAGCCTAGAAAAAACCAGAAAAATACTGATCGGTATGGATGAGACTGTACTGTAGTCGATCACCAAGAGGGTGGGAGCTCGGGAACACACGCCGATTCAAGCCGAGATCTGAAATAAAGAATTCACTCGAGCCTCTAGAGTCGTACGACCCAATTCGTTCCGTGACTAAGAACAGACTGAGCTCTCATTTGAATACTCGATGCGGCGAGGGTGGGAGCTGCGCGGGCATGCGCAACAGGCCCGGAGCAAAACCCGACAACTTAAAATTATCGTACATATAATAATTTGCTCCTCACAAAATCACTGGATGTCATGATTTAACTTAACGTGATTTTACAATGAAGAAAATTTGTGACATCGACAATGTTTCAACCTATGAAACGAAATTATCAGTACACTATGGTACTAACCATAACGAAATGTACTGGAAAATATGACGTGCCATAGTATAACCTACTAATAATGCCATTAAGATAAAGGAGATAACCTACAAAATTATAACATCTGATACATGAAGTGAATGATCTTTACCTGTAGATACGAGCTCACTGCAGTTTCCCTAAGGGAAAGTTTCATAGTTTGTTATGTCCATCCTTCACTTGAAATTGTTATATTCCAGAACACCCTATGACCCACTACTGAATCTAAATCAGTAGCAAGAAAAAGGCATGCAGTATAGCACTCTTCTGTAAGCATTCAGCCCACTGAAAAACACACAGTTTAAATAATAGATAACGTGCTAACGGCAGTTTCAAATATATATAAAGTACACTAACCGATGTTTCAGGCTGTCAGCATACTCGACATTGCTATTTCCGCGCTAAAATGGTGCCCGTTACATAATGCGGAGCACTTTAACCTAGAGCTCTTGTTGAAAATGGCTGCGGGTTTGTCACGAATTTTCTTCATTGTAAAATCACATTAGTTAAATCGTGACATCCTGTGATTTTGAGGAGCAAATTAATATATACGAAAATTTTTAGTTGTCAGGCTTTGCTCCGGACCCATAGCGCATGCGCGCGAGCTCCCACCTGCGCCGCGTCGCGTATTCAAATCAGTCTGTTCTTAGTCACGGAAAGATTGGGTTGTACGCCTCTAGAGGCTCGAGTAAATTCTTTATTTCAGATCTCGGCTTGAATCGGCGTGTCTTCCCTAACTCCCACCCTTGTTGGTGATCGACTACAGTACGGTCTCATCCATACCGATCAGTATTTTCTGGTTTTTTTCCTAGGCTAAGCTTTTTGAAATATTTAGCCGTTATCTAAGTGTCTGAGTGAGTGAGTGCATTCCTTTACTTGATTTGAATTTCATGTAACGTAAATTCATTTCTTTGTAATTAATAAATTCACAGTTCTTTTCTTGAGCTTTGTTAAAGTATATTAACTGTGTTTGATTACTCCACTCTATTATTTAATACAGTTTTGCTACTCTGCGTTAGCACAACTTTTGAATTAAATCACGGCCGGTACTTAGGGCAGCTTTGGCATCACTCCTTAAATCCGTTGTGCTAACTAGGAGTTTGGCTCAGCCAAGAGCCTGTTATTATTATTATTATCATTTTTTTGATTGTTGGGGGGGGCGAAGAAACTTTCTCGTAGGCCAACGGTACAATATTGCAGCCCAAATAGAGCGTCTAGTCTCTGCTGCGTGCCGTTGAGGAAGTTTGTAATTCTCGACCCTAGAGAATTGACATAGCACACAGCTATACATTGTATACCAATTATACAATATTTCATTATTTCTTGGGAATACTTAAATTTCCCCTGACATCTGGCGACACGTCAGAGTAAAAATCTCATTTTCCCCTGACAGGGTTCTTTCACAACACTTCTTAGATAGAAATTAATTGTGCACATTATGCATCAACACCCTCGTTTATAACATTTATGAAAACTATGATACTTAAAGTCTCCGAGTACCGTAAAAACAGTGATAATAAGTAAAACAAACAGCTCAGTAAGCGGTGCTCCGAAGCCTCCGGTGCCACTATGCATACGGATTTGAGGCTCAGCTGGCATTTTAACTCAGGAGTTTGTTTTCAGATCTCTTATCTGGTGTGTCAGATTTTATCACGCTAAAAGAGGGCGGATAATTTTTTTTTTAGTGGGTGTACTAAGCATTTCAAAAAAATCCTAAAAAATGGCTAATGAAAATCGTGCCTCGGAGTCCCCAGGGGGGGGGGCATAAATGCCCCCACCATCCGCCCCTCTCCGGTGACGACTCTCGGAGCTGCCTGAAACCACTGTCTGACTCACTCCTTCATTTCTGTAACATTCGCGGCCTTTCCTCTAACTTTCGCTCTGTTTTAGCACCACCTCTTCTCCGCTAAACCTCACCTTCTCTTTCTTTCTGAGACTCAGCTGTCTGAGACAACTGACAGCAAACCCTTTTCTGTATTCTCCTACTTTCTCTATTCTCATTTCAAAGCCAAAGGTGGCTGTTGTGTATATGTACGCAACAATCTATCTTGCTCTCGTGTTCCTGAACTTGATTCTTCTGAATTCTCTACTCTCTAGCTTCGGCTCTCCTGTCATTCTCTGACTAAATATATCTGTGCTGTTTACTTATCTCCTAATTCTACTGACTATCAAAAATTCTTTGACTATCTTACTTCTACGATGGAACACATTCTATCCATTTCTCCTTTCTCTGAAATCTCCATTCTAGGAGATTTCAATGTTCACCACCACCTTTGGCTCTCCTCTCCTTTCACTGATCCACCTGGTGAACAAGCCTACATCTTTTCTATCCTTAATGACCTAGAGCAGCTTGTACAGCACCCTACCCGTATCCCTGACCGCCTTGGAGAGAGTTCCAACATACTTGACCTTTTCCTAACAACTAATCCTTCTGCTTACACTGTT
>JAGKTI010005296.1:0-21993 GCA_018397915.1 Birgus latro | reverse complement strand
CATAACAATGCATTTAAAATTAGGGCCGGGGAATGAAATGATTGTAACCATTTTTCGATGCCGCACAAATCACTGAGTGAGGAAGGCAGAGAGTGTGAGGTCTGGGTGGGCGAGAATGAGACGATATGAAACCGTTCACTCACAGCGGCCACGCTTGGTGAACGACTATTGTTATTCCGTACGCCATAAAGAAAAAAAAATCTATTATAGCTAGAAGTGTCAATTTTTTTACGAAATAGATCGCAGATAAATTCTCTACAATACCCTCTAATCATTGCCGAAATGTTTATATGTTTGTGAGTAAATGAGCATTGGATAGATAAATAAGTGAATGATACAATATGGTAATTCCTTTTTTTTTTATATTTTTTTTCGTTCATTAGGAAGATCATTCATTACTTTATAACATAAACCAGTTTCAATACAGTTATAAAAAGGGCGGGGGAATGAAATGATTGAAATCAGTTTCCGATACCGCACGAATCCCTGAGTGAGGAGTGTGGCGAGCGTGAGGCCTGGGCTGGTAAGAGACTATCACTCAGTACTTGGAAGTGGTTGGACTCAAGTGGTGTCGAAAAAGTGCGAGAGGGTTAATTATGAGTAGATTTCCGTCCTATCCTACTTCTTGAATTTAAAGGTGTATGTAGCCTATAATTATTGCATGCGGCAGGCCCGCGGCCAGGCAGCAGCCAGTACAAAGTTGCCAAATCACAAATATCACTGCATTCTACAAAGTCGTTAAATTGTTTCCAGATACTGTTATATGTTTTATCTGATACTCAAATTAGCCTGAGGACCCCTTGGAACTTTCCAGGGACTGCTGGGGGCCCACGGACCACACTTTAAGAAACACTGCTTTAGAGGTTACACAAACCTATTACTGGTAATGCATTTTGAAAACGGAGGATCATCTACATATAAGGATGCACGTTCTGGTCACCGTTCCACTTGTTCATCTTCTGACAGTGTGGCCAAAGTTTATGCAACCATCCTCGTAGATCTCAGGAGGACTCTCCACGATATTTGTAACATTGTTAGCCGATCGTATGGAACTTGCCAATGCATTTTCTGCGGACGTGAGGGGAAAACGTCCAAACGAGTGATACACAAATAGATGGGTGCTACACCATGAAAATGCACCCGTGCACAGTCTTTGATGTTCTGTAGTTTTGGCATAAAATACATTCCAGTTGTGCCAGTTATCCCCAACCCCTCCTCCCCTCTCATTCACCAGATTTGGCCCTCTGTGATTTTTTCCTTATTCTAAAAATGAACATCCATCTGAAAGGACTAAGATTTGACACCACTGAGGAGATCCTGGAGAAAATCGTAGAAGGTCTTGAACATGCTGATGTTCGAGGACTTACAGATCGCGTTCCAATCGTAGAAGTGCTAGGTTCGACGTCTGCACGCCCAAGGAGACGGTGGTGATTATACTTGTTTTTTTTCCTTCGTTAGTCAAATTTCAGGAGCTATTGGGTAGCATTTCGGACACTTCTATCTTACTGTATTGTCACCATTTGAATGATAAAGGGCGAAGAAAGTATATGGATTTGAATTATCTACTATAAATAAAATGGTAAAAAGCACATTAAGAATTTTGGCCAAATAACTCACTTTCATTGCCTAAGTGTAGCTGGAATAGTTAATGTTAACAACTTTGTGTTACATGCTGTTATGGATTGGCAAAAATAATACATGTACGTTACTTTAAGTTTTTATTTCATCAGAATCTGGCATTGCATCTTGATCCTCAAAATACATTGCACCCCTGGATGCCTTTTCTGTTTTATAGATGTTTCCTACAAATAATTACTATTAGTATGAATGTAACAATAATGATGCCCTAAAACTGATGGGGTCAGATACTAAATTATGTTATGCACCTGTTTTGTATCAATAAAAAAAAAAATCTGCCAGTGGGAATCGTATGGAAAAGTAATCAGTATAATACTAGTTTTGTAGATCCTGGAGTAAAAGAAGGGTGGGATTCCAACATCAGCAGCCTCTCCACCACAAAGGCCACACTGCCCAGGGTGATGCCCACCAGGAGAAGGAGCAGAGGTCCCTGTATATGGGTAACTGACAGACTCCTGAAATTACTTAGTCTGTTTTCTGTTCCATTCTGCCCATGGTGTTTTCTTTGTCCCCTCTTTTTCATTCGACTTTCACGTGCAGCGGCTTCCAGTGTTTCCTTTTTCCACTGCTCATACAGCCCAGCCTGTAAGTAGAAAGTTGCAGTAGTAAGCCTTGGAAGAACCTACAGTAGAACAGACTTCGTCCAATCCATGTGTAGTAATTGTTTTATTATTTATATAAACTGTGTAGGTATCTCTTACCCAAGTGTGTTATAACACTTATAATTACTCTTTTGACTTCTAATGCATTGAACATACTGAATTTATGCGCAGTCAGCCGATATGTGTATACATGCACGGAGTCTGTTGACAGAACAACACGTTAAGAATCAATTAAACAAGTCGTTCTGCAACTCTGATAAAGTGAATGGATTAAATATAATGCATCAGTCTAAGTTGGTTGTTCCTGTCTCCCATTCAGACTAAAGGTGGCTGGCTTGGCAACAGTTCAGGCAACAACTAAGAATTCTATTCCGCCCCCTCGTACTCACAGAGTTACCATCACTACATTTCATCAGCCTGTTTGGAGTATTCGATATACCGTACAATGGCCAAAAATAATGTTGCCACTTCACATTCCAATGTAGCATGCTTTTAAACAGTCAGGCCTCACCGTCAGTAATTAGTTCTTTATTTTATTATTAGGGAACATAATCCTTATCTGTAATCTATCCATTTTATCATCTTTGAGGAAAATGGTACAGGGCGTATGAAGTGTATAAATACGATAATTAGCGTAGTATTTTCACTATTAAAAAAAATATTTTCGCTTAATGAAATAAGGGCCAATACTTGTTAATGCTGCAAAATTTCCTGTATTAGATACTGTACACTGCATCGGAAAAGAATTTTTCTACTTTATTTTCGGGTGAAAAAAAAAACAAGCTTTTCTTTAAAATATTAACGCTGATATATTTTTCAAGTTGCATTCAGTAAAAATATGTAAAGCTTTGGTGTTTAATCGCTGGACCGAATCTTCTTTGGAACAGATTATCTCATTTAAATAATATAGCTTTTGTCCAAGTATGCATGGTATCACATTACATGGATACAAGTAAATGCTAACCATCCTCAAAAATCTTAACGTTCTTCTAAATTAAAGCATTATTTTCATATTTTGCACTTTTGATAATGATGATTCTTTGCTGCAGAAACCTGTATGGGACTAAAGTGATTTATAGAGCGGTCTGATGTATTCGTATGGATCTCCACGGTTACTGGGGGGATACCGGTATAAATTTCAATGAATAATACGGTTGGGGTACATCTGAAGTATATGCCACGGTTTTCAAGGGTCACATGCCACGGACTTCCTGTAAACAAACCTGCCCTTCTGGCACATGAACAGCCACTGGAATGAAATCCTTTAACACGTCTTGCAAAATGCCTCTTATATTAGTTTATGCCAATAAAATGTCTATATGAAACAAGATTTCACAGTATCACATTTCTCCTAATGTGATCCTCTTCTTACAGGCTGGTAATGTGGATCTCAAATGCATATTTCAGTCATCAAAGAAAACCCTTTACCAGCAGTGCCTCCCAAATAGTGTAAAAGTATACAGAGATTTCAATGATTTTCGCCTATAAGATCCCTGGGATAATACATTGAGAAAGAGAGAGAGAGAGAGAGAGAGAGAGAGAGAGAGAGAGAGAGAGAGAAGTTGGGGGGAGTTCCAAAGAGAAGAAGTACCTCAGAAAGTCTTACAAAGTGTTCTAAAGTGCTACCATGAATATTTTTACCAGGTGTAAGTTGTTACTCAGCTGGTGAGAGAAAAATATAGTACAGATGAAGACTCTTTCCACCCACCTCTCCCACCTACGAAACGGACACGGAAAAAGAACCATGTACACCTAATGCTGCGGGTTGAAAAAAGGGCAGGCTAGGATATTGGAGGCCATTTTCAATGTACCACAGTCATATCTGGAAAACTCTGAACTGCTCTGTTGAGGAATATTAAACTATCTGTGCTGGTAGTCGGTTCCAGATAAAGCTGATCTTATATGTGAAAAAACTACCTAATGTATCATGTGGTATCAACCTGTTCAGATGGAGTAACGAGTCTATACAACAAAAATTGCTTTATAAGCAGGTAGTGTAGAGAGGAAAATATTACATAATATATAGGTCAGTCAAATATCAGTGATACAATATGTTTTTCTCTTTATATGCTGGTTATTTGACATAATTCTGGTATTGGAGTTTGGTATTCTTACTTGTTTATAATACACACTATTACCAGATCCATAAACGGACGTGATGATTTTTGTTACCCGCCTTCAGTAGGGCAAGACAATCAAAGTTTTTGTCGCGCGCGTGTGTGTGTGTGTGTGTGTGTGTGTTTATCTTTGTTTCTGTGTTTGTGTGTACACTTTTTTTTATGTGTCCTACTCTGGGCATAGGCTTCACATCCTGCTATCAAGGCCCAGCAGTCCTCCTACATACCATACACCTTTACATGTCACCATGCATGTTTGTGTTTGTGTATGTTTGTGTGAGTGTTTCTGTGTGCTTATGTATGTGTTTGTATGTATTTTTGTGTTTGTATTTGTGTGACTGTGTATGTTTGTGTATGTTTGTGTGTGTATGTGTGTTTGTGTGTGTGTATGTTTCAGTATGTGTTTGTGTATGTTTGTGTTTGTGTGTGTGTATTTGTGTTTGTGTGTGTTTTTGTGTCTGCGTGGCGTGTTTGTGTTTGGGTGTGTTTGTGAGTGTGTTGCGTTTTTCTGTGGTTGTGTGTATTTGTGTGTGTTGGTGTGTGTTTGTGTATCTTTGTTTTGCTTGTTTGTTTGTGTCTGTGGTTGTACGTGTTGAATGAGTGCTTGTGTGCGTGTGTTAGTGTGTTCATGTGTGTATTTGTGTATATGTGTCTGTGTTTGTGTCTTTAAGTGTGTGTATGTGTTTGCGTGTGTGTGTGTGTGTGTGTGTGTGTGTGTGTATGTGTGTGTGTGTGTGTTCCCAAAATATCTCGAAAAATTGTGGAAAAATTTTCACCAAACATTAAGGAAATACTGACTATCTAGATGGACAAATGGTGATCCCCCAAAACTGTTGTTTGAGCCCTGATATTGGCTGAGGGTCAGTTAGTTACTGGTTATTTCCCTGTTCACACATTGCTGTTGTTTCTTGCTGAATAAAGCCTTACGTTCAAGAGGTGTCAGAAATTTTTAATACACTCTTTTATCTAACGAGTTTTAGTCTAAACACGACCAACAGTAGATTTACATAAGTCTCTTATGAGAATTAGGGTAATCAATCCTCTAACTCACCAGCAGCTATTTTCACTATATCCTAGCTAGTTCCCCCGGATATGACCAAATCAATAAGGTTACTTTGCTATAATGAGTCGGGACAACAGATGATGACGGGCGAGGTCTTGGTCGTTTTTCCTGGGCTTCCCAGCTTCCTTAGGTGTGTATTATACAGCGTGCAACTTGAATGGGCTTTAGTAACAGAAAGGCAAATAACTGAGAGTCTCTCTCCCTCATAGGTTGTTTGAGATGCCAACTATTTATTAATTACAAGGACAAATACAGTTAAATTACTTCATGAAATATACAAGGTTAATTTAACTTAATTTAATCTTAGTTTTTGTTAAACTAAAGCCAAATATTCCCTTTATCAATCTAAATATGTATTAAACCCTCATCTGCTTTTCACGTAAGGGCACTTCATCTCATGTCATTCAGGCTCAGTTAGGTCAATGGAAAATTCCTAAGTATTTACATGTATTTACATATTGTTGTCCACGGTGGTTAAATGCAGTAGCATTTAATTTATTAATAATAAGAATTATTAACAGAACGTAATCTCTGGGTTAAAAAAGCCCTTGAATTAATCTTTAACGCTCTTCGGGTTTTCCTCTGCTTTTAATAGGGATCACTATTTTAAAAAGTACAGAGCGCAACCGCTCTTGGGGAAAATATATATCACAGTTTTGGGGCCGGGCACAAAATGATACGCTGTATCATGTGATGTGACCCTTAGCCAGGAGCTCTCTCCATTGATCTCGAGAACCATGTGCTGCGGCCCTTCTAGGCCGCGCATCTTGTCCCAATTGCTCTCCATGCACTGTCTCCGGGGCAGCCGTTAACTCAAGGGACACCAGTTTATCAATAGTTTTCATACTGATATGTCCCTTCCATTTAATTTTCACAAGTCTCAGCACCCCCTTCGAATCTGGATGTGTGGAGATCACCTTAACTAATGGCCACTGGAATCTTTGTTGTTCTGTTTTTACTAAGACTACATCTATGTTTGTAACTGACTTGTTGCTAACAGCCTGAGCCCCATAAAACCTCTCTCTTAGGCTCAAAAGATGTTCTTCTCTCCAATATCTATTCCAGATGTCCAGTACCGGTACCCTTTTCAGACGTTGGTTTCCCTCACGCAGATGTTGTCCTAGTTCATTACTTCCTATTGTAGGATCATTTACTTCCTCCTGGATATCCACACAAGGCACCGGATGACGCTTTCTGCGATGCATCATATGAACCAGTGTCATTGTCTCAATTGTAACTCTAGTATCATCCAGATAGGTTAACGGTCTATCATTTCACTTATCACCATTCTCAGCTTCTCTCCGGTGATCTTAGTCCTGTGTAAGGTTTTCCTTAGACAGTTCTTTACTATTCCAATCATTCGTTCCGTAAGTCCATTTTGCCATGGTGCTCTTGGAGCTATGAACTGCCAGGTACAATTTCGGATTCCCAGTGCCGACTTAACCGTAGGGTCATTCATAAGGTTTAAAAGTCGAGGTGCTGCTCCAACGAAATTGAATCCGTTGTCGCTTATTAATTTCGTAGGACAAAACATTCTAGCTGCAAATCTTCTAAATACTTTCAGGAATGTCTCTGAACTTAAGACTTCTGCCATTTCTGGATGGACTGCCTTTGTGTAGGTGCAAGAAAACAAACATATATACACATTATGGGGAGTTCCCTCCCCCGTAACAGTTATAGCCCATATAATCAACTCCAATTACTTTGAAGGGCCGACTTACTCATACCCTATCCTTTGTAAAGCAGGTCGTCCTGGGTAGTCATATGGTCGTTGTTCATACCTCCTAAATAATTATAATGCAACTCTTGAGATATTTCTTTACGACCTGTCTACCCTTAGGAATCCAATACCTTTCACGGATTCGGGCCAAAGTCTGCGGCACACCTCCATGAAGAGTTAACTCATGGGCTTCCTTAACAATTAACTGTACAAAATAATCATACTTGGGTAGCAATATAGGATGTCTAGTTTGGAGAGGCAAATCAGCCTTTACTATTCTGCCACGGCATCTAATTTGACCCTTTCCGTCTAAGAAAAATCCCAAATCTTTTATCGGCTTATTATTGCTGTTAGTGCCTTGGCATAAAAGGCAAAAAATCTCTCCGAAATATTTTCCTTGAAGCTTTTTCAGCCAATATTCCATGGGATCAAACTCCTCCAATCCCATCTTCCTATTAAAAAATTTAACAACTAATTTAGTAGTGTTAAGGAGTTGTCTTATTGATGAAAATCTACTAATGTCATTCACATCTAGCTCAGGTACTACATGATCCAAATTTACAACACTAACCCCAGCAATACCATACTGTTTCTGCTCAGGCCATTCCTTAGTAAGTAACCATTTACGACTTTTAAACCACAAGTTATCTTTGATCAGTCACTTTACTGCCGAACCTCTCGAAAGCAGATCAGCTGGATTTTGTTTGGAGGATACATGCATAAATTTTATTTTGGAAGACAGTTCTTTTACAGTCTTCACTCTATTGCAGACGAAAGGAAATTTACTGTTCTCCTTTCCCATCCAGTAAAGACAAATCTCATTGTCAGTCCATATATAAATATCCTCAAAGTGAGTGTCAAGAGTAGTGGTTAAATACCTGGCCAATTTAGTTCCTACTTCTACTGAAGCCAATTCCATCTGAGGTAGGGTTCTTCCTTTAATTGGTGCAACTCTGGCTTTAGACATAATAATCTTACTATCATCTCCTTTTGCACAATAAGCTACTGCTCCATATGCCTTTTAAGAAGCATCACAAAATATATGTAAATGTGACTTCTCATTACTGTTTATCTTCCTGGGAATAAATATGCTTGATTTTTTTTTTCGAATTTCTTTCTAATCTGTTCCCATTGTTCAGCATACGTCTCCCCTAATTCAGTGTCCCAGCCTAACTTTTCTCGCCAAGTCTCTTGCACTATACATTTGCCCCTAACAACAATAGGACTGACCAATCCTAATGGGTCAAATAACATGGAGACCTGACTTAACAGGGACCTCTTGGTGAGAGTGACATCAGAGAACTTAATTGGTTTTAAAAAATTTTTATCAGCTCTTGTATCCCAGTTGAGACCCAACCCATTTTGAGTTTTGGGAATGTCAGTATTTGGAGAGCCATTTTGTATTCTATTCCTTAAAAGCACTGAATCTGTAATCCAGCCCTGTAACGGCAAATTCGCCTTCCCTATTCGAAATTGGCTACTTCACAAGTCTTCAATACTTCCGTATCTGTATCAGGAACACCTTGCAAATTATCCATATAAAATGCCTGCCCTATTTCTAAGCATTTCCAAAATGATGCTTCAAAGTGTTGCAAAGTAGGAAAGGGACTAGCACACGAGCCAAAGAAAACTGATCGGAAACAGTAAGTTTTCAATGGACTATCCTCATTTTGAGGGTCTTCAATGGACTATCCTCATTTTGAGGGTCTTGAGGCCAGAGGAATTTTGTAAATGTCCTTATGACACTGCCTGGCATCATGGCATCCTCCAACAACTTCATGCCTTTGGTTTACGTGGTCGCCTGCCCTTGTTGTTTGAAGACTTCTTGACTGATCGTGTGTTTCGGGTCCGTGTGGGTTCTACCCTCTCTGCACTGCTGTGCCAGGAGGAAGGTGTCCCACAGGGGGGTGTCTTAAGTGTTTCCCTGTTTGCAGTGGCCATCAATGGCATCCTTGACAATGTGCCTGCTGGGGTGTCCTCATCTCTTCATGTGGATGCCTTAGCTATATGGGTTTCTGGCTCCCACATGTCTGCTATTGAGCGGCATATGCAGCCTGCCTTGGACAAGATTTCTGCCTGGGCCACTTCCAAGGGTTTTCGGTTTCACTTCCAAGACTGTGGCTATGCACTTTTGTAGGATGAGAGGGGTACACCCGGACCCTGATCTGCAGCTTTGTGGCAGGAGACTCCTTTGTGTGGCAGAGACGAAATTCTTGGGCCTGACATTTGACCACCATTTGACTTGGGCTTCACACTTGGTAAATCTTAAAGTAACATGTATGAAGGCTCTCAATCTGTTGAGGATTCTGTTCCAAAACTCTTGGGGTGCTGATCAGAGGACACTCTTGCGTCTGTTTCAGGCTTTTGTAACATCCAAGCTGTCATATGGCTGTGAGATCTACTTCTCTGCCACAGAGTCCAGACTAAAGACACTCTTGCGTCTGTTTCAGGCTTTTGTAACATCCAAGCTGTCATATGGCTGTGAGATCTACTTCTCTGCCACAGAGTCCAGACTAAAAACTTTAGATGCTGTGTATCATGCTGGTCTTTGCCTTGCAACTGGGGCTTTTCGGGCATCTCCAATTCCCAGCTTGTTGGTGGAGGCTGGTAGGCCTTCCTTAGGTCTGCTGCGTCACTTTGTTGCAGCACAGTGCTGGCTCCGGATTCGTTGCCTTCCATACTCACTTGTCTGTGAGTGTGTGATGCGACAGTCTTGTTTTTTGTATTATCGTAAGCACCCTCGCATGCCTCGTCCGTTTGGATATAGGGTTCAGGATATTAGGGAGGAGTTTGATTTGTCGGCAGGACCTGTTAGTCCGGTTCGGATCCTGAGGGTTGCGCCATGGATCTTGCCCACGGTAACTTTCTGCAGGTCTTTGGCAATCTCAAAAGATTCTGTTGCTCCTCAGTATCTTTTACAGTTGTTTTTAGAACATTCTTGTAGTCATGGTTCTGTGCCTGTGTATACTGATGGCTCTAAATCCGCCTTTGGTGTTGGCTTTGGAGTGGTATTTCCGATTTTTAGCCATGGAAATAGTCTTCCTTTGGCTGCCTCAGTTTTTACTGCAGAGTTGTCAGCTATCGTTTTAGCCCTGAAGATGGTGTTTGTCCACCATGACACTTATTATACTATTTTTAGCGACTCTCAAGGGGCACTTTTGGCCCTGGACTCTTAACTTTTTCCATCCTATAGCCTTAGCTATTTTGGAGTTTCTGTTCCTCATTTGTCGTCGGGGGAAAAGAGTGGATTTCTGCTGAGTACCCACCCATGTTGGTGAGATGGGCAATGAGAGGAGAGATACATTAGCTAAAGCTGCGGCTTCTCAATAGCCCCCAAACAACTATCCGCTTCCTGCTTCTGATATAACATCATACTTGTGGTCCAGAATTCATTCATGCTGGCAGACACTGGGATAGTGTTGCTCATAACAAACTAAAAGAAATCTTTCCGCAAGCGGTTGTGCCACAGGTTCTCCCCTCCATGTCACGGCGTTTGGAGGTGGTTCTTGCTAGACTTCGCATGATCACTCTCGGCTTACACATGGGTTCCTCATGAGTGGTGAGACTCAACCGTATTGTGACGATTGGCTTGTTCCCCTTACTGTCTGCCACTTGCTGGTCGAGTGTCCAAGTTTGGGGGACCTACATCACAGATTCCTCAATAGTTGTAGAGGGACAGATGGTGCCTACTGTCTTTCTTCGATGCTTGGTAGAGCCTCTGGCAATTTTACTGACATTTTTAGTTTTCTTCAGGAGGCTGACCTCCTTACACTTTTATAGGTAACAGTTTTTAACTTTGTTTTGAGTGTTTACTTTTTTATTTGCTGCTTCCTTTAGCTTGCTGTCCAGCGGCATATGACCCTAGAAGTTGCGCCGCCAGATTTTATTACAATCAATCAAGCAATTTTAAATTTCCTGTCCTCCTTTCTCAATCCTTTTCTGAGAAAAACCTTACTAATGTCTGCTATATAAGCATAAGGTTTCTCTCTAAATCTTAGTAATAAGTTCCCTAACTTCTCTGTTAGTGAAGGTCCACAATACAGGCAATCGTTCAAGCTAGCTGATCCCTTGGACGCTTTATGACTATATTAAAAAAAATATCCTTATGGGAGTTGTTACTGAATCTCTGCTTACAGCAATGTGTGGTAAATAATGTCCAGTTTTATGGTTAACAGGGAATTCAACCTTTTCTATAAATTTTTTCTTCAATTGATCTTTTAACCACTAAACCGTGGGTCGTCACTTTCGTGACAGCTGGGTGCAATGGATCATACTGCAGGGTATCACTTCTGTGACTCTGTGTTTTTAAAAAATTCGCCTGGGCTTTCAGGTGGTGACTTGTATCATCTATCAGCACTGCCAATGTCCATCAATAGTCAGAGCTGCTAATGTCATCAGTACTCCCATCCACTGTTCCACTGTTGACAATTTAGCCATTTTCCCCCATTCTACTCCCTACCTCCCCTCCGTTATCCTCTCGTGTTGTCTGCTCAGCCGCTCTGCGCTAAGTAAATCTTCCCCGGATTTTCCACTGTTTTCATCCATCGAAATGAGCCCTATGCCCTGTTCTTATACAAAATAAAATATATATATATGAAAAAAATAAGGTAACTGATAGTGCCATACACCTGGAATTGGCTAATTATCACTTGGCAACATCCAACCTGTACTCGTTCGCTAATTTCAACTGCTTTTTTCCCCCGTGAAATATGCCGTATGAGCTACTCTCGTAATATAAATGTATATAAGAAAAGAAGGGAGAAGCTTGAGTGATATTTATATTCACATGGAACTACCTAATTTATTATGTATAGCCTAGATTTCCTACGACTTATTTCTTAGCATATACATTAGTAGCTGACATTTTCAACTCTTGGCTACCGAGATACGTATTGTACAGTCAGTTCGCTCTCGCCCTTCACAGTGAAATTACGTCGCAGTCGCGCCCCCCCATTTCTGCCCCTTTTGCGCCCATTATAAAAGGCCCTGTGACCTCTACCACTCCTAAACATTGTGTGGGAAGCGGTAAAGGACATAAGTGTAATAAAGTACTAGAAATAATAAAGTGTGAGTGTGTATATGAGTAAGAAATTACAGAATACCAGTGGCGAATTAGCGCTAGTGGGAGGCTTGTACGCACTCGTATTTTTGCATTGCTTTCACAGTTTTTTTTTTTTTAGTATGGATTCCAAACTACTTGGAAATCATTGAATAGTGTTTCTAGTGTTAATATCTGGCAGTGGTATTCATATTACGGGAAGTCGGGAAGTGTAAAGTGGAGACTTAGTAACCCAACTTCAGAAGTCTCCACAAGTCCTACGGTAGTCAACAAGTACTAAAAAAAAAACATCCCAGGAGAAAGCTGAAGGTATGTGGCATATGCATATTTAATTATAATATTCTAGGACTAATAACTGATTTTTGGCAAATATTTGTAAAAAGTCAGTCGGAGTGCAAAAATCGCCACGGGATGGGCACGGCGCGCCTCCGACAACCCCGCGGTTTATGGGTTAATATTATCATATATGGTTAGATGTTCTGATTTGTGTCTCAACTTTCTTAGAAGAGAATTTAACTGAGCTTTGGCTATCATCAATGACTGTGTGGGGGTAACAAAGACTGAGTCTACCACCTTGGTCTCTCCTCTGACTTGCTTTGGAGAAGGCAAGTGACTAAGTGTAGTACCGTAATTTTAAGTGTAATCTAAGTGTAGTGTAAGTTAGTACAAGTTAGTATAAGTGTAGTATAAGTTAGAATAAGTGTAATACAGTATATGTGTGTCCTTGAACCCCAAATATTTTTATCTGCGCAATGCAGTGTCTAGTCGTAAAGTTGCATATTCAAGTTTCGTCTCTGTTTTATTCACAGTGTGAGTATAACTCTATTATTGATGGAACTAAATCGAGCATCTATATGAATATGATTGACATTGTACATATGGGTCAGCCGGTTCCCACCTGTCATGTATAGCATCGTAACCTTAGACAGAGTTTAATTTTCGCGAGTGTCTGTCTTCGTACTCTAATCCAGAGATTTATATATCGGCGTTAATAGTATTCTCCTTTTGAACTATGTATTAGTAAATTGACGTGTCACGAATTTCCTACATCGTGGAATTGTGTATCGTAAATCGTGACATCGATTGATTTTGTGGGAGCTACGAATAGTTCTGAAATGCATGAGATTTCGCTCAATCTCTTAACCGTCCACTCGTGTACTTGTATTTGCATCAAATTTTCAAAACTTTTGTCATTCTTTCGCGAGTGACTGTCTTTATGTACAGACAGTACATTCCTCTGAGCGATAATTTCCGAATTGTCATTTCTTTGCACTTGCCTCCCTAGCCGTTAGTTGGCCACGCCTCTTTCACACGTCCCTTACGTCGGACACTCAAACACAGTCGTCCCAGTGACAGTCAAGGAGAGTGGGAGTGCCGTGCATAAAGCTCGAGCAAGTCTCTTTTCTTAGCGATCTCAGAAATCTCGGCTGTATCGGCGTGAATTCCCGAAGCTCCCCCCAGCCTGGTGATCGACTATAGCAGCGCCGGTCTCATCTCTATTGATTAGTATTTCTTTTGTTTTTTCCTAGGCTAAGGTTATTTAGCTCAGTGCTTTATTTAGTTATTTGTTTGAGTGCTTGCGTGAGTGCATTTCCCTTTCTTTGATTTTGAATAGATTCATGTAACGTAAATTTATTTCCTTGTATTCAATAAATTTACAGTTCGTTTTCTTGAGCTTTGTTAAATGTAACAGTCGTGTTTGATTTCCCCACGTATTTAGTACACTTTTACTACTCCAAGTTGT
Source organism: Birgus latro (assembly GCA_018397915.1). Lineage (NCBI taxonomy): Eukaryota > Metazoa > Arthropoda > Malacostraca > Decapoda > Coenobitidae > Birgus > Birgus latro. Next base: position 8,050 of record JAGKTI010005296.1, on the reverse strand, counting down.
CACAACTCCTTATATTAATCACGACTGGTACTTAGGCCAGCTCTTGGTATTAATTCTTAAATCCGTTGTGCCAGCTAGGAGTTTGGCTCAGCCAAGATCCTGTTTATTATTATTATTATTATTTTTTGAATGTTAAGGGGTGAACTAACTTTCTCAGAGGCCAACAGTACAGTAATACAGCCTTCTTGAGCGTTTAGTCTCTGCTGTGTACTGTTGAGAAAGTCTAAATTCTCGACTCCAGAGAATTGACGAAGTAAGCCAGCATAAAAGTAAAATCGCCACTTTGATTTCACGAGTCGATTCTCTCGTGATAATCGACTCGATAGTTATTCTTAGTGTCCATAGACACATTTTCATTTTCCCCCTGACATGACGCTTATCTAAGATCTAATTGCTGATAATTGTCATTTTTAATAGCGAATTTGCTCATGGTGTCAGTCACGTAACCCCAACAACTGCGAGCATAGCAATAACTGGTCCAAATTCTCATTCGTCTTGGCTTCAATGTAATTATAGTTCCCGTATGCTTATCACAAAAATTTTAAGCATCGTAAGCCAATTCTCCGCGTGTGTCGAGTGTAAGCGTATTTTTTGTATTCCTTGTAAATTTTTGAAAAGACATTAATGTTGCAGAGTAATCAGTCAGAGTCATAGCCAATTCCCGAATATAAGTTTATAAAAGGCTAGGAGTAGTGTATCACGTTATCACTCCCACTCCGTTCTTCTGCTGTTACAGGTCAGTGCTTGCGCGCTAAATCCCCGCCCCCCCCCATTTCTTTGTTTCTGTTATTTAAATCCTCTTTTGTATTAATAAGTTAACTTGTTGATCCCCCCCCCCCCGACTCCTCTTGTTTTGTTGTCACTCCGACTTCGTTCTCCTGCTGTTTCAGATTGCCACTGCCCTTCATATTGTTTGCAAAACGAGTGTGCTGTGAAGCCGTTCGGCTCACTTAACTGCCTTAGCCCATTTACACTAAAATCCCTCCTTTCTTAGTTCACATAGTTCGCGCGTGAATATCGGCTGGCCCACTAGGATTATCCATCCTTTTGTATACTGTGTTTAGCTGGATAGGATTTTGAGCCTACATATATTTAGCCCACAAAGAATATTGAATATTGATCCTTTTGTATAGTTCCTTTTTGAATACTGTGTCAGTTTATTTATGTATGATCTTTGAGTTAATTTGTATATTCAGGTTTGAAAGAATAATCTGTTGGTAATATTTCAATGCTTCTTCTCGAAGAGTCCGTCCGAGACCACGGGATTACTAAATTCCTCGTGAATCAGCATCATTCTGATTATTATATTCTGTTGTGAAGATTATTGTATTTGTGTGTGATAAACATCATTCTGATTATTATATTCAGTTGTGATGGTTATTATATTCGTGTGTGATAGTATCATTCTGAGTACTTATTCTGCTGTGAAGATACAATATTCGTGTATGATAGTATCATTCTGAGTGTTTCTACAGTTGTATAGATTCATATTCATGCATATCCATTTCTCTCGAATATTAATTCAATTATGAAGATTCATATTCTTAAAATTATAAATTCCTGATTATACTTAGTCTACCTAGTGTCATTCTCAGTTCGAAGAGTAAGTTGTCTTTCAAATTCTGTTCATTCATAGTCCTAAGAGTATTTTTTTTGTGTGTTTTTGATTATTTAATAAATATTTGGTTAGGTCCCTTTGAGTTTGAGTTATGCCATCCTCTTAAGAGAATTAATCGTGAGATTGAGTGGCCCGCTAATATCTTATTACTCACGCACTCTCTAATAATATCACGCTACCCTGTTTCTTTTGATCTCAAAAGCATCAAAATCCCTCATCATTTTTACTGGTGGAATAAATTCCCAGCATCACGCTGGGTGGTGGCAGCATATTCTCTAAGTCTCTGATCATTATGGTGTGGCACATCAATCACCTGCTCTACACTGGTGAGAAGAAAAAATTCTAAGCCCTACACTAGGGCTGACTAATTACCCATTATTACAAGGAGACACAAAAATTTCTGTTATTACATAAGGTTACCTCCTGGATTCTTGAACAACTGTACTTTATTCTTCTTGAAAGTCCTGTGTAGCAATCTTCCACAGTAATCTGTGACAATTATCAATTTTTATGGGATTCACAGTATCTGAGTTCACATTCTGTTTTGCCAACCTTATCTCTGAGCTCTGTGGATGATCAGAGGTTTCCTTCAGTCCTTTTATATATATATATATATATACTTGTTTCCATCATATCCAGTACAGCTGCTGTTATATGGCATTTATATCTGCCAAGTTGCATTAAAGGTCAACCCCAGTCAAAAGACTGTGCCTCCTTAGAAGTTAAGAACCCTGTAATGGCTAGAGTTACTTTGCTGATAATTGATAACTTTAATTTCTCTACAATGTCTGCAGAAACGAAGGTTTTCTGTACACCTGTATCAAAAAGAGTACATGCTAATATGTTTCTGTTTTCAGTCATTACCTTCACATCTGCAATTGTAACTGCAGCTGGCATTGTTACTGGGGTATTCACTTTCGCAACTGTCATACTGACACTTGTAGTTTTAGGAACCTCATACTTTACCATTCTTGGACACAAAGCACTGTGATGATTGTATTTTTTACATTTGAAACAAAGATTTAGGTTAATCTTGCAGTCCGCGAAAGTGTGTAATTCGGAATTCATGAAAATCATACAACACCCCAATTCCTGAAGCCTCACTATTCTAGATGCGTTATCGGGATAATGCCGACAAGATGCACTGGAATGTTGTTCACCATAGAACACACAGATCTTCCTGTCCTTTATCATGGAAATTTTTTACTTCCTTATTTTCATCAGTTTGTCTATTCCTTGTCTTTGTTTTATCCTCAGATTTTAAAGACTAAGAAAAGTACATATCTCTTCTTTAGGTACAGACTTAGCCGTTCCTGACTTAGGTTTCCCAGGCAGTTGGTTAGTGGTTCTTTATCTTATTTCAGCCTTCTGTTTATTTCAGCAGGCTTTACTGTTCCCTGCAAATGTTTACAAAATTGCATCAAGCCTTCCTCAATCTCTTCACAGGAGAAATCATCCTTTTCGTACCTACCATACAAAGCATCCTTAGTTCTAGGTAGAAGCTTTAAGGAAACAATTCTAGAAAGCACCCAATCTGCTGCTTCATCTTAAATACCTAAAGCCTTTAAATTACAACTCATCAAAATCTGAAAATTTTGCAAGGAATCATAATCATGTTTGGGTATGGGTAATTCAATTAGAGCCTTCAGTTATTGGTTAATGACATGCTCCTTGTCTTCATAATTCTGTTTAAGGATAGTCAAAGCCGCCTCATAATTGTTTTCCTCCACAGGTATTTCCTTTATCAACTTGTAAGGCTTCCCCTTGACCTGTCCTAACAGAGAGGAGAGTTTACTCATTCCGGGGAGTCTGTTCTATTATGGACTAATTATTTAAGCTGCTCCCAAAAGGATTTCCAATTCTTTCTCCCCATCAAACTCTGGAAGCGAAATTTGTGGTAGTGCAGCTTTACTCCGCTGTTACACAACTTGCGTTTCTGTGGTGGCATTAGCTAATTTAGACTCAAACAGCTTCATTATTGTTATATATTCCTCTAATTTACCTTCAAATTTGGTACTCCCGACTCCAAGAGATCTTTATCATCCTCTTTCACTGTTGCTGTTTCCAAATTAATGTAACTTTCTTCACATTTTGTCCGTCTGTCCATTAGTATATTCAAAAGACTACTTAATATGTCCATTGTCTGAGGTGTTTCTTCTAATAATTGTCTACAGCCATTTATTGCTGTCGTAACCCATCCTGCCTTACCAATGAATGACCTCTGTAACAAGGAAATAGACATTTTGACTGATTTCTAAGTTACTTAAATTACCATTAATTTCAATTTTACAACCACAAATTCACCTCAGCCCAGTATTTATTAATCATTTTAAATTTTGAGGAGTGTAGGAATTGGGTTTATGGTATCAACCCTATCTCCCTGGGTTGTTAAACCTTTGGGGTTGTCTTTATCCCCACACGCAGTTTCCAAAATAACATATTTTCCTGAGCTCAGAACTACTTAACATTTTAAATTTTAAGGAGTGTAGGGATTGGGTTTAGGGTATTGAAACTATCTCCCTGGGTTGTTAAACCTCTATGTTTATGTCTTTATCTCCATACCCAGTTTCCAAAATAACCCAAGCTTTCCTGAGCTCAGAACCACTTAACATCATAACATAGCATAGGACCACCCAAAGCTTGGGTACAACGTAGAATTGTCCTTTTTTTTTTTTTTTAAATTCAATGTAATATATAAATTTCCGCAGAACTACTTCTCTGCCATGGTGATTCCAGCTTATACCATCGGCTTTTAGAGTTGCCTGGAAGGATTTTGTTTTAAAATGGACAAAATTCTTTCCTTTCCTTATCCTCTGCAACTTCTTGTTTACGGCCCTGCTAACTAAGTTATATGTACCGTAGCAAACTGGTGAACCATATGGTAGGTTTCTTGGCTCAAGAAGGGTTATGGTTACACAGGATTTACATGAACCTTCAATGGTTCCTACCACGGCTAAAATGTTTTCAATAATTTCATTAACATACACATCTTCAAAAAAGTCATTTCCTCCCAAGAAAAGAATAGTGCGCTCATGCTCCCAGTCCAGTACGGCATTTAGCCACCCATCATCCGAAAAGGAACTTGCCCATCCACCAGGAGTCCTGTAAATAAGTATTTCCGTGGCCCTCGCTTCTATGGAACGAGAAAGTCGGCTGTGCCCAATGAACCCAACCTTGAAATCGTTCAAAGCCTCAGCTCACATCTTTTATCCTCACTCGGGGCACGAAAAATGTCAGAAATTTTTAATACTCTTTTATCCGACGAGTGTTAGTCTAAACACAACCAATAGTTAATTTAGATAAGTCTGTTAGGAGAATTAGGGTAATTAATCCTCTAACTCACCAGAAACTATTCTCATTATGTCCTAGCTAGTTCCCCCAGATTTGGCCAAATCAATAAGGTTACTTAGCTATAATTTTTCGGGACAACAGATGATGACGGGCATGAGGTTAGGTGCGTATTATACATCGTGCAACTTGAAAGGGCTTTACTAACAGAGAGGCAAATAATTGCGAGTCTCTCCCTCATAGGATTTTTTAGATGCCAACTATTTGTTAATTACAAGGCTAAATACAGTTAAATTACTTCATGAAATATAAAAGGTGAATCTAAATTTAATCTTTTAATTAAACTAAAGCCAAATATTCCCTTTATCTATTTAAATATGTATTAAACCCTCATCTGCTTTTCACCTGAGAGCACGTCATCTCTACCATACTGGCGCAGTTAGGTCAGTGGAAACTTCCTAAGTATTTACATGTATTTACAGCATAGTTGTCCACAAGGGTTAAACGCAGTAGATTTAATTTATGAATAATAAGAATTATTAACAGAACGTAAACTCTAGGTTATAAAACCGCTTGAAGTAGTCATTAATCTCTTCGGGTTTTACTCTGCTTTTAACAGGGACCACTATTTTAAAAAGTAAAGAGCGCAGCCACTCTGGAAGAAAATATTCCCCACAAGAGGCAACAAAAGTTTCTTATTTCACCACACCCCTAATGCTTTTGTTTTTCATTTTACAAAGTGTTTGAGCAGACTTCACAACGAGATTTCTCCTAGTTTAACCCTATAGAAATAATTGTCACCCAGGGGTGACGGTTCGGTGCCTTTATAAAACATATTAAGGAAGGATCCCCAGTCAGGGATGTATAAGCTTTGGGACTATGAGCTGAGAGACGAACGATGGTACGCTAAGAACCTTCCCCGCAATATCCTAATTGAAGCGACTCAGGGTTTTTGAGAGTTCAGTGTAATGGCCGAGTATGTAACCCACCTTTTATGTTAGTCTTTGGAAGCTGTAGTAAAATTCTCTCAAAATTTGCGTGCAAATAATCAACCATGCCCGGTCGAGTAACTGTTGCTCTGTTGTAGAACTGTGTAGGTGTTAGTGCAAATTAGGAGGAACTTCAATTGCTCCTGTTGAGTTCCACACCTGTGTTTGACTTCAGGAGACTATGGACGGAGACAAGACTTCCTGCTCCAGGAGGATATACAGCTCTCCACTCGCCAGCTCTTATGAATTGTGGTTCTCTTGCAGGCTGTGCTATTCTGTGCCATACTGATGTTCCAGTTACTTCTTTTCCTGTCCAGTCTCCGCATCAGGCTGTGGCTGTTCAATTACACCTGGAGTGGAGATACATATCCTGTTGCCTTTATTTACCTCTCCCCCACCCTGTGCCTTGACCACTTTATTCATCAGCCTCCTAGACCATTTGTTCTTGAAGGTGATGTAAATGCGCATCATGCTTCCTGGGGTGAAACTATGTGTAACACCTGTGGCGATCTGGCATCTTTGGTTGAAGATTTGGACCTGGTTCTTCTGAGCACTAGAGACCTGACACATTTCATGTACAGAATGGTATTCTATCTGTTCTTGATCGTATATTTGTCTCCTATGACTTTTCATTAAACTTTTCATGTGAGATTATGCCTAACTTGCACAGTACTGATCATTATCTTACTGTGGTTAAAGCAGGCAACTCTGTGCCAGTGAAGCACTGGTGTTTGGGTGCGGTTGACTGGGAAGTGTTTGCAGAATACTGTAGTCTTGACTGTAGTGTTCTCGCCTTTGAGTGTTGATAATGTAGGACAGTAATTCAAGCTTAATACATATCAGGCTAGCCAATCTTCTATTCCACGAACGTCTGGAAAGTTTTGCAGGAGACATGTGCCATTGTGGGATGAGGAATGTCCTTTGGATACGTGTGTCTACAAAGCAGCTTCCAGAAAATTTAAGAACAAAGATGTCTTCTTTTAAATTCAGTTTAAGAAAGTTCGTGCCGGTTATCAGTAGCCTCTGAAGAACTCTCACCATTCCTTGTGGAGAACCTACGTATCGTCTGTCACCCCACCCACGCCTTTAAAGTTGGTCTGGAAAAAGGTGATGAAAATAACGGATAAGTATTCTCCTTCTCCTTTCCTGGTACTTCAAATTCAGGGATCCTCTGTATTCAACCCCTTTGAAGTGGCTTCTGCCCCGGCAGAGCACTTTTGCAATGTTTTTTTTTTTTTTTTTCAGATCCTTCCAAACTACAGTATATAGCGTTTTCCGGCGTCAGCAGGAATGGTTTGGTATTTCTTTTCTGTATACTGAGAGGGAACCTTATGTCTTCTTTGGTGTCTGTGAAATGCAGGCTGCTATCCAGTAATGTAGTGACTGATCCTGGACTTAATGACATTCCATTTGCTATGATTTGCCATTTGCCGTACGATGATCTGTTGTTTTCATTAAAAATTTATAATTGGATAAGGGATGAAGGTAAAGTATCCACTAATCGGGAGATGGGTGTAGTTCTTTCATTTCCTAAACCATGTACAAATTATTCTAATGTGTCTAACTTTGGTCCCATTTGTTTGACATCTTGTGTATGCTGACTGCTTGAGAAGATGGTTAGTATGTGGCTTGTTCAGTATCTAAAGAAGAGGTTTCTTCTGCACATCACAAAGTGGGTTTTATGGGATGAGATGTACATCAGACTACCTCATCAGATGAGTCAGCAGTCTTTGAGGCTTTTTCATCTAGGGAACATTTTGTAGCTTTGTTCGTTGACCTGGAAAGACATACAATACGCCATAGCACCATGACATTCTGAATCAGCTTCACGGTTTGGGGCTGCATAGCCACCTGCCGTTGTTCCTTATAGGGCCTTCTTCTTGAACCACAGGTTTCATGTCCGTGTGGTCTCTTCATTCTGTTCTGCGAGTTCAGGGGGGAAGGTCTTCCACAGAGGAGTGTGTTACATGTTCCTTTGCTAGCTGTTGCCATCAATGGCATACTTGATTCCCTACCACAGAGGATGCACTCTTCCCTTTATGTAGATGTCAGGGGAAATTTTGGTATTTCAAAAGGATAATGATATTGTATAATTCGAGTATACAATATATAGCTATGTGTGCTAAGAATGACTATCGAGTCATTTACTAAGAGA
>JAGKTI010005295.1:0-45808 GCA_018397915.1 Birgus latro | reverse complement strand
GCACCTCTCAAATAACTCATTTCCACTGCTCTCACTCTTGACTTCTGTCCTTCCAACAGGGTCCAAGCTTCACTTCCATATGTTAGAGTTGGTATCACAATACTGTCATGTAACAACTTTTTCACTTCCAAGCTCACCTCCCTGTTTCTTATCACTGCTTTCAACGAACCAGCAACTTTCCTTCCCTGCTGCACCCTTTCGAGCACTTCACCCTCCAGACTACCATCCTTACTCATCACACTACCCAAGTACTTAAATGCACTCACATTCTCCATATCCTTCCCATCCAATCTCACCGTACATTCACTGGCTTCACTTCTCTCGAAGACCATCACTTTACTCTTCCCTACATTCACCTTTAGATTCCATTTCTTACACACTCTCCCAAACTCATCTACCAAGCCTTGCAGCTCCCCTTTGTCTTCGCTCAAGAACACAATATCATCTGCAAACAACAGTACAGGGAGTTTCTAAACACTGCCCTCTCTCACTAAGGCCGCTCCAACATCCACTGCCTGACCTTGTATCTCTTTTATAACCCCATCCATGTACAGATTGAACAACCATGGAGACATGACACATCCTTGTTTCAATCCAACCTTCAAATGGAAAAATTCACTCAGTTTGCCATCCACATGCACTGCAGCCTTAGCACCCTCATACATACTCTTCACTGCCTTCAACAACTTCCCATCCACTCCATATATTCTTAATACCTTCCACAATCCTTGTCTATCCACCCTGTCATATGCTTTCTCCAGATCCATGAAGGCTGCATACAACTTCTTGCCCTTCTCTAGAAACTTTTCCACTAAGGATCTAAGAATGAATATCTGGTCTATACAACCTCTTCCCTTCCTAAAACCTCCTTGTTCTTCTCCAACTAATTCCTCTGTTATTTCCCTAACTCTGTTAACCTCTTCATTACCGAAATCGATAAGGTTTACGTTTGTAAACCTAGAAAAAGTTCTGGCGAGGAACCGAATAATTGTAAGGTTTACGGTGGTAAACCTGATAAGCATAGGGAGGTATAGGAGGGTAGGAGTGTTGGTTTAGGGGTTACTGGAGAGACTTGGGTTGTAAGAACTGGCAACTTTACTCTGACGTCATTCTCCTTGTCATGGCCATGCCATTGCCATATCAGAGTCCATGCCAGGCCATGATTGACATCATTTGGGTATTTTGGATATGATTTATTATTTCTAATGTTTTGGGCATATGTATAGACCTATATGGTATGATATAAATAGAGAAAAATAGTTGCACTAGGCATATCAGCATGTGGTTACCATGACAACCACCCTCCTAGGCCCCACAACCAACCAGCTGCCAGTTCTCACCCGCAACCCCTCAGTTTCCCCCAAGCTGCATGCTGTGTCTGTGTGTGTGTTTTTTTGGCTGTTTTTGCGTGATCATTGTGGATATGTGAAGTGATATACTTATACTGTACCACATATATTTACCCATGCCTCATATACATAACCATGTAACCGTTTCTACTTCTCCTTTGCGAGGCCTACATACCCTGCAGATATGGCAACCTTGTAATTGTATATGGCAACATTGTAAAGCCACCAATGTATGTATGTTGGCTAGGCAGTGCGCTCTTGGGAGGTGGCGGGTCAAGGTCTCGCCGTTGCGCCTGTCTGTTCTCAATAAACCCAGAGACTAAAGAACCTACAGATTTTACTTCAGTCCTTCGGTGAGAGTGGACTTGCAACATACAATCATGGCGTCATCTGATACTGATGACGAATTTGATACAAAGCTTGCTAGTGAGTTAGATGAGTCTGACGACAATGAAACTCAATCAGACATATCAGTGAGTGAGTCAGACGATGATTATATACCAGAAAACGACAGTGATAGCGAGAGTACGAGTGATGAAAGCGATAGATAATTGCTCAAATCCCAGCCCTGTAGGCTCGCCATTGTTGCAGAGTCCCTCAGGACCTGCCTTCACCCTCTTGTCGGATCCGTTTGCAGATCAAAGGCCACCTCCACTTCACCTGGACTTTCCCAACGTACATCCTGCAGTGTATCAACGCCACGAGGAGCAACATATGAGTACTGTATATACCTTTTTATGTCTGTAAAGTCTATATTTACAGGAACAATGAAAGTTTAGTAAAGTATATATATCCCTACACGTATACTACTATAGGAAATGTATTTCAAATCATGCACAGTGTATCTCATGGTCAACATGTACTTGAGAATATAAAAGTAATATAAAATGAAAAACAGCGCACTTATGATAAATGATAACCCCCGACGCACACGCATGAACTTCCGGGAATTCAGTTTGACGGAGGGAGAAAGGGGCGGCTGGGGGTGGGGGGCACGGTAATGAAGGGGTTAATAGGTATCCTACCATATATTTTTCCTATTACACTGAGAAGGCAAATGCCCCTATGATTACCACACACTGCTTTTTCCCCTTTTCCTTTGTACAGAGGAATAATTATACCTGACTTCCAATCCTCCGGGACTCTACCCTCCTACCTTCTTAAATTCACTGTCTTTATTTTCCAGATAATTACACTTAATGCTTTCCAACTTCACTTCACTATTTTCACAAGCACGAAGATACACAAACTGCAATAACACTTCATTGTTTGCCAACAACACTTCGCTATTTTCACAAGTAACAGAGATAATCTCCACAAACTGCACTGCACTGACACTGAACTACACTCAAACTGAACTGAAAACCAACTGGATTTGCTCTAGTCTCTTCCCCATCCATATATAAGCTTCCTATATTCTAGAGTGTTCTATTACTTCTACAAAGTTCTTATGCATTCACGAGGAAGCAACGGTTTCAAACGTTACCATCTTGGAGACATCCAAAACATGCCAGAGTTTTCTTACACAACATAACACTCTAAACTGTTTAGCATACAAACTTAAATTATATAATTTAACAATCACATAAATAACAAATTATTGAGAAAAAGAGCATAAAAATTAATGTAAAACTTACAAAATAACTACGCTCACATTAGCAGGCTAACTGGCAACTCTGACATGGCAATGGTAAAACACCAGAAACATTGAGAAACTTTCAGACTGCCCAACTAGCAAATCCCACTTCTCAACATTATCAATGGCTGGCCACTTCCTCCACAGGCCCTCCCACAGGTAACAGTGTCTTCCTCATTCAGCCAGTGTTTGTGGGAGGTGTTTTTGTAAATGTCCTGACAGACAATTGTTCCTCATGTTGCTCTGCCAGGCAGAGTATAGTTCGGCCTAAGGGGTACACAAGTAGACTGATCCAAGCTCAGCTTATTGACGGATCAGTGAGATTGTTTACTGAGGCATTTATCCAGGTAGTATCTCCCTTTTACACTGGGCCGATGCAGTCGTCATGCCGGAACCTTTGTTTGACCTTATTATAAGTAACATACCAGGTGCTAAGAACAGTTGCACCGTAGATGTCACTACTCAGACTTCGGCTGCAGTAACACGAGCCATGGCTAAGGCTCCAAACAGTGTCACCCCGTTGACTACTGCAACGCCGCAAGATCTGATTCGTAGTCAAGATGTCCTGGAACAAAAGTCTGACCTGACAATTGCCATAGTGCTAAAGAAATAAAAGGGTAATATGATAAAGTATTCACAAGGAGGTCTAAGGTTCCTTTGTAAATGAGCACAGCTGTACCGTGAGTCACAAACACCCCAGGGAGAGGTTCGACTGCAGTTCGTAGTTCCCGCAAAGTATCGCCAAGCAGTGTTCGAAATGGGTCATTGTTCAGCGTTGGGAGGTCAAATGGGCAAAAAGAAAACCCTTGGTCATATCTGTGCTGACTTTTTCTGGCCAGGAATGGGACAGGAAATGGTTAGACTTATGCTGTCCTGCAATGTGTGTCAATGTACCACTAGTCAGGGGCTTGTCCTTCCTGTGCCGTTTGAATCCATGCCCATAATCTCTAAGCCATTTGAGAGAGAGGGCAGGAACAATGTGGGCGCAGACCTGATGTCTCGCCTGCTAAATGATGACTAATACAGGCAACCATTGTACAATTCTGAAACAGGTGTCCTCAGCGATTTAGGCAATCCAAGGACTAGCTCGGTTCCCAGTTAACAGTATATCAGTAAGACCTTACGACTTGCCCGTTGGTCCTACAGGACACGTTACGTCCAAGGTCTGTACAGACTTATGTACCGTAGGTTAAGGGGGAAGTTTGAGACCACCGCAGAGGCAATTCGAGGCTGTGTCTGAATTACCTTGTGGTGCATCTTGAACTGTGGGCCTTTCTGAGGATTCCCGGAGAATATACGCTTTATCCACATGAGTGTTCACACCCACGCTGGGTGTTAAAATGTGACCTGCCTGAGTTTGCATAGGATTCTCAACTTACTGATATTAGTTGCAAGTGTGGAGTTTTAAGGGTAAGTATGCTCTTAGGATGTCTGAGTGGGTAAGAACAAATACTGCCAGACAGTACTTGGACTAGGAGCATAAGCACACAGCCCTGCGTTAACGGTCACTACTCTGTCGTCCTGTGACAGGCTGTGGGTCACTGAGGGCCCTGTTAGTTAATCAGCACCCGTCTGGATCTTCTTAACGTACCAGGGACCCTCAGCTGAAGTGAAGCATGGTCTTGCAAATGAGTGATGGAGCTGGCACCTGACTGACTACTGTCTTCCTTGAAAGTGCCAGGCAAGGCTCTGGGCCTCACTCCTTATATCCACACTGTGTCTATGCATTAACCAGGGAACACATTGTTCTCAGTTAATAGAGATATAGGTTTAACCAATACACTACAGGCGTCCTCGTTGATTTAGGCAATCCAAGGACTCGCATGTTTCCTGGTTAATAATAATCTACCCAGTAAGAAATTAATGGAGACCTTGAATGTACGAAGCTTTGGAATTTAATACGAATGTTTATCATAACGACACTACTGATAGTCCACCCTGGTACAGTTGGTGGATGGAGCAGTTTTGCTGTGCACGTATAGTGTTAGGTGCAGCAATTTTGTCGTGTGGGTCAGCTGATCGTCTCTGCCGCACGCTGCTGCCTCTTCTCCTCTGCCCTCGGCATCTCCATTCGTACACCATGCTACATAACAATTAGTTATTAAAGTAAATGTAGTGAGCTTCTGCTCAGTTTGACCTGAGTACAGGACTGTCATCACAGAGATTTTTCCCTCAAGCTTGCTTCTATTAATGTAAATATGAGGTTTTTACGCTCATGAATGACAGTGCTCTTCTCCTGTGGCAGGATAGTACACACACCAAAGTGTGAATCTTGTGTGACTGAGTTAGGATGTATACTGTATATTACCACTATTACATTTTTCTATTAAAGATTTTGCTTTGATGGGGTGTTTTGTTTCATTTTTGAAGACTCCAACATGCTTGCATGCGTCGGCCTTGGTCACCTAATGGCAGCTCTCCATGCTGCCTCCCTGTTCACCCACGTACATGACCATAACCACCCTAACCAGCCACTCTTCCAAACCTAGCTTTCTCATTGCCCACTTCACCACCTCTCTAGGGACTCTGTCAAAGGCCTTTTCCAAATCAACAAAAACAAAATACAGTTCCCTTTTCTTTTCAATATATTTCTCCTGAAGCTGTCGAACAATGAATATGGAATCAGTGGTTCCCCTGCCTGGCATAAACCCAAACTGCATCTCATCGATATTCACTCTTTCTCTAATCATACCTTCTAGAACTCTCTCCATTACTTTCATTATCTGATCTAAGAGCTTTATACCTCTGAAATGTCACAAATTCACTAGGTTGTGTAATTATGGCAATTTGTGACAATGTTTTATTATTATTATTAGAACACATAAACAGTACTGAAACCCCATAGAACTTAGCTCAGTCAGTTAACCACTTATGTTTGCACTCAGATTTGAAACTGTTTCTTCAAAACATTCATCACTGTAACATTAATGACTGTCTTTATGTCCAGACAGTAATGTTTCACTGAGTGATATCTTTTTTGTAATTATCATTCCTCCACCTTGCCTCTTTAGCCATTAAGCTAGGCCATGCCTACTTCTGGTGATCATGTATTGCTTTGTGGCTGGCGTGAGAACATTAGTCAGTTGGTGTAGTGCTGGCACGGGAAGAGGACATCGAGAACGGTGCAGACAAGCGAAGACCCCATCTTAGTGGCTACAGCCTCTAGCAGTTCTACGACCCCTACATCTCCCCACCGAATAGGTGACTGGCAACACTGGACGTAAGCAATGCACAGCACGGTGGCCGAGTAGCAGTGCCGCCCAGTCTCTTCGCTGCCACGACTCCATTTTCTCCACTAACCAGTATTCTCTTTCTGTGTTTTCTAGGCTTAAGAGTATTAGCTAGTTGTTCGGTTGCATGAGCGAGTGATTACTCGTTTAAGTTATAACGTAATTATGGTTCTTTCCTTTGGGCCTGATTAAATGTTAGAATCGTGTTTCATTTTCCCATACTGTGCTTACTTTAGTTTGTGATTCCCAGTTTGCACAAACTACCTATAATAATCATGACTGGTAGTTATGCCAGTTCTTTCATATTAATTTATAAATCTGTTTGCACCAGCCAGGAGTTAGCACCAGCATGAATCTGTCTTTATTAGTATTAATTATTGATTGTCAGGGGTATGGACACTTTCTTAGAGGCCAACATTATCAACAATTCAGCATTTGTGTGTGATTAGTCTCCGCTGTGTACTGTTGAGAAAGTTTATGATATTCTTGCCTTTAGAGAACTGGCGAAGTAAGCCAGAATAATGTAAAACTTACTGCTTTATTTCGTAAGTCGATAGGCCTTATGTCAGTGGTAACTTTCTTTTTTTCTCCCATAAGTAGTGGAGATACATTCAGCATTTTTCTTTTCCCACCATGACAACCAACAACTTATTTGCAATTTATTCACATTTTCATGATCTCTTTGACAGTAGAGGTAAAGAAGGCTTACAGGAATCTAAAAAAAAAAAAAAAAAACTTCCCTACTAAAAACCTTTTATAACCCCAACTAGACTACAAGTTTACCACCTAAAGGCACAGCCTACTATACAGGTAAAAAGGGCATAAAAAAGTGACATTAACCCTTTCGATACTTAGGGTAGCAGTGCAAAAGTCAGCCACTCGTTACTGGATAGCCCAGGCTGCGTCAAACCTAATCTCACCCGCTCGTTACTGAATGACGCAAGCTTTGTTGAACAAAATTACCCCTTGATTTCTTTGCTTTATGGAAAGAAAAAACATCGTAAATTAGCACAAAATATATACAGTACTGTATTTGTAAAACTTTTTTATCAACACCACATGCAAGTACAACTATTTGAGATTAAGTGACTAACAAATCAGGCAGACAGAGGTATAAATAAAGGCAGGGGGGGGGAAAAATTTAACGAAACACCGCTCCCGCACTGAAGTGCGACCGGAAGATAATTTCCATTTGTGGTAAGTAAAACCGACCCTAATTTTCCTACAGTAAATATTTATATACCAAAATGTAGCTAATGAAATTTCCTAAAACTCTTTCTCAGTAACAAATACCATAAAACATAAATTTCTATGAGGAAACAAGATGGAGAGAAAAAAACATCGTAAATTCATAATTTATATTCGCCGAACGTTTTTATTAACACCATAAGCAAGTACAACTATTCGATATTACGTGAATAAAAAACCAGGCAGATAGAGGCATAAATAAAGGCAGGGGAAAAAATAATTTTGCAACAACTTCGGCTGTGCGAAACACCGGTCCCGCACAGCAGTGCGATCATATGATAATTTCTTTTTGTGGTAAGTAAAACCAACCCGATATTGTCCTACAGTAAATGTTTATATACCAAAATGTAGCTAATGAAATTACCTAACACTCTTTCTCAGTAACAATTACCATAAAACATTCATTTCTATGAGGAAACAAGAAGGGGGGAGGGGGGGAAGGAAATTAGCACATAATTCATATTCATCGAACGTTTTTATCAACGCAATAGGCAAGTACAACTACTCGAATTCCTTGAATAAAAAATCAGGCAGATAGAGGCATAAATAAAGACAGGGGAAAAAAAAAAAATAGCAAAACATCACTCCCGCACTGCTGCATGACCGTAAGATAATTTCCTCTTGCGGGACGTCAAACTGACCCAAACTGCCCTAGAGTATATGTTTATAAACCAAAATGTAGCAAATGAAATTTCCTAAAAATCTTTTTCAGTAACAATTACCATAATACATATACATGTATTTCTACGAGGAAATAAGAAGGAAAGAAAAAACATTGTAAATTAGTGCATAATTAATAATTAATGGCCGGGAGCCATCTGACTGTGCCTTGCGTATTACGGAGGTTATTCTCTCGGGCATGGAAGCATACATTCCCTTCTCATATCCTCTGACTAATACAAGAAAGCCTTAGTTTAATCACGATTGTTCTAATGCTGTCCACAACAAGGAGAGGGCCTATAAAAGGTACCAGAGTCAACCCACCCCTGAATCACATCTTTTTTATGTTTCTGCCTAGAATCATGCTATGTCTGTTCTTCGCTCTGCTAAAAATAATTTCATCCGTGTTAAATGCTCTCAACTCTCCAACTCGAATTCTTCTCACTCCATCTGGCACCTTGCCAAAACCCTTTCTAACAACTTTACCTCATCATCCTTCCCTCCTCTTTTCTACTCTGATGGCTCTGTAGCTATTTCTTCTACTGATAAAGCAGATCTCTTTGCTCAGACTTTCTCCTCCAACTCCCCCTTACAATATTCTGGTGCTGTTCCTCCATCACTTCCCCCCTCTGACTTCCTCATGGCTGACATTAAAATTGCTTCAGCAGATGTATTTTCTGCCATCACTGGCCTCAATACTAACAAGGCATATGGGCCAGATGGAGTCCCTCCTGTTGTCCTCAAGAACTATGCTTCTGTACTTAAGGTAAACTCTTTCGCCTTTGTACTTTCCTTCTTGCTGGAAGTTTGCTCTCATTCAGCCAGTCCCAAAGAAGGGTGACCATTCCCAACCCTCTAACTATCATCCAATTGCTTTAACATCCTGTGTCTCAAAAGTTTTTGAGTCAATTCTTAACAGAAAAATTTTAAAGCATCTTTCCTATCACAACCTTCTTCTGATCGTCAGTATGGATTCCGTCAGGGACACTCCACTGGTGATCTTCTCACATAACTTTCAGACTCCTGGTCATCCTCCTTTCGGGACTCTGGTGAAAGCTTTGCCATTGCATTTGACATCTCAAAGGCTTTCGATCGAGTCTGGCATAAATCTTTAATTTCCAAACTGCCCTCTTAGGGTTTCTGTCCTTCTATCTGTGCCTTCATCTCCAGGCTTCCTTTCCAGTCATACTATAGCCGCTTTTGTAGACGGCCATCGTTCTTCTTCTACATCTATCAACAGTGGTGTTCCTCAGGGCTTTGTCCTATCACCAACTCTCTTCCTTTTATATACCTTCTAAGCTGTACATCTAACCCTATCCGCTCGTATGCTAATGATTCCACCCATCACCTATCCATTCAGGTCCTGCAATGTCCATCTCAGCAATTACCTCAACAAACAAGGGATGAGGCTATGGAGCACCTAATGTTTGACTTGGCTTGTATCTCGGACTAGGATAAAAATAATCTTGTTGTTTTTAATGCATCAAAGGCTCAGTTCTTACACCTATCAACCCAACAAAATCTTCCACAGGAGTACCCAATAATGTTTAATAATGTCTGACTCGGTCCTGCATCATCCTTGAACATGCTTGGGGTTTCATTCACTTGGGATTTATCTTGGAAAGAACATATTACATCTTTTTTGAAATCTGCTTCCAAGAGACTGGGTGTACTAAGCTGACTCCCAACCTTCTTTACCCCTGCGCAGCTGTTGACTTTATACACGGGTTATATTCACCCGTGTGGAGTACAACTCTCATGTGTGGGGGGGCTCCCCACATACAGCTCTTCTCAATAGGATGGAATCAAAGGCTTTTCGTATCATTAACTCTCCTCCTCTTACTGGCTCCCTTCAACCTCTGTCTCTTCGCCACACTGATGCATCTTTATCTCTTTTCTATCGCTACCTCAATGGTCACCGTTCCTCTGAACTGTCTGCCTGCATCCCTCCACCTCTACGACAAGGACGTAACCCCCGTCTAGCAACAAACTCTCATCCCTTTTCTGTCCAACTCTCTAATGCAAGAGTTAACCATTACTCCCAGTCCTTTATTTATGCAACAGGTCAACTCTGGAACTGTCTTCCTCTGTCTGTACAGTTTCCTACTTCCTATGATCTCCAGTCTTTCAAACGCAATGTGTCCAGGCATCTCGAAATGAACGGATCTTGAATTTGGCTCTCTTTTGTATTGTTTTTGTTTCTTCTTGGAAGGAAAAGTTTGTGGGCCCATGGCCTCTGGTTCCTTCTTCCTTGCACTGAGGGGAAAAAAAAAAAAAATTCTGAACATTTTTAACAACACAATAAGCAAGTAAAACTATTCGATATTACATGAATAAAAAATCAGGCAGATAGAGGCATAAACAAAGGCAAGGGAAAAATAATTTAGTAACAACTTTGGTCAAGTGAAACACCGCTCCCGCACTGCAGCGCGATCGTAAGACAATTTCCTTTTGCGGTACGTAAAACCAACCCGAACTGTCCTACAGTAAATGTTTATATACTAAAATGTAAATAATGAAATTTGCTAAAACTCTTTCTCAGTAAAAATTACCATAAAACATAAATTTCTATGAGAAAACACAAAGAAAAAAAAACATCATCAATTAGCACATAATTTATATTCGCCAAATGTTTTTATCAACACCATAAGCAAGTACCTATACAACTATCTGAGATTAAGAGGAATAAAAAATCATGGAGATAGATGCAAAACTAAGGGTGCGAGGATAAAATGTTTAAGAAGTACCACAAGCACGGAAACAGGGGGGGTTCTCCCAGCACTCGGCCAAGGCCGAGCCGGCCCACATACTGAGTACTTTCCTGCAGTTGGACACAGCTTGCGTCGTCCAGTAATGAGAGGGTTAAGGTGGCTTAAAGCAATAAGAAAGTGGGCACAACTAACCATATGGGCAATTTCAACGGTTAGGGACCTACTCCCCTCCAAGTACGGCCATACAAGTGGTATACTCTACCACATAAGAGATTTCCTTGGTAGCACTTTTTCTGAGAGTACAAGGAGATTCTGTGCATGGGGATACTGAATATCCTGAGAGTTTACCATATACAGTTACCACCCAACATAGTAAATGTTTTCATAACTATAAAAGTACACACTTGGCTATGCTTGAAGCTAAGAGATTTACCACACAATGGTAGCCACTCACATCATGACTTCAGTAACATGATAAGAGCCAATCTCATGTCATCCATTCTGGGGTGTAAGGAGGACTGAGGCTAGTTTGTATGCACAACACTGAATTACAACGGACATTCTGGTTCCCTGTTATAAAAAACATTAACAGTGTTCTGTTCCATACATGCAAAAAAAGCACTGTGCACCATAACTGGATGTACTGTACTGTATCTTACTGTATCAGTGAATACTGATTACCTTCATAAAGAAAAATTTCTTCCAACTTAATACAGTACATCCTTCAACTTTGCGAACTTTAACTTTGCGAATCACCAATTTTGCGAGGTAGTTCCAAGTCATTTATTTTTTAACATTTATGAACTTTGCGAGCGATCACACACTGTGCGAGGTCGAGTGGTGGGAAATTCGTCTTCCCGCACTACTTTGCCACGTGGAGTAGTGACGTCGTGGTTCGCTCGGTGTACTGTGCCTCCTAGTTCGGTGTTCTGCCGCCCCGCCACGTTTGTTTACACCACAGTAGTCGCACCCAAGCCTTGCCCCGCCACCAGTCCCGTACACCATGCCAGTCTTCACATCAGTGTAAATATGCATTTTTTTTTCTTTTTTATGTTTCTTACCTATGATGTTTTCATAATAATATTACTGTACAATACATCAGTCCATTTGTTTCATTTATCATCATAAAATTAAGAGGTAGAGTCGAGAGAAAGAGTGGGAAAAAGTGCTTACCTCGGGGTGATGTTGACCAATTTACCTTTATTGCATATATTTAATTGTTTAAACTTTGCGAATTTCGATTTTGCGAGATTTTTTGTCAACCATATTCTCGCAAAATTGGAGGAAACACTGTACCACCTAAACACGATAGATCACAATTCTGTGCAACAACTAAGAACCGTGCCTATCAAACCGATCTGCCCACATCACAACGATCACCAGACAAACAATAAAGCTACTCCTGCATTTAATAATTTTTAAAAAGCAATGCAAGAACTTAACACAAGCACCCAATAACACAAAACACTGTTAAATATATCCACACCAAACATTCACACCCAATTTACAACAAACAATTGAACACATAAAAGATAACCCAATCCTAGACAATAACAGCACCAGACATACATCAAGACAAAACCTTACTTCTAAGAAAAAACATGTAACTCTAGCAAGACTACTCTCAGGAAAATACCCCTTACTAAATTAGTACAGTATAAACACAGGGGGTTTCCCTCACTGAACGAGGGTAACCAATGTTAACCAAAGATGTTATACCAGAGATTTAATTGGAGATACACTGCAAGAGGTCACAAGGTTGGGACCTAAGTCCAAAATAAAGTTCATAACCACCTAAAGCATTATATACTGCTGCTATACACTACTGAAGAGAAATATCAGTCACAAAACTTAAAAAAAAAAAAAAACTTCAAGTGCAAAACTGCACTTAAATACTTCAAGCACTACAGCTACTTTAAGCACATATCACTCACTTATTTTCACTTTACAGCTTAAAATATATCACCTACTCTCTCTCTCTCTCTCTTCTCTGGGGCATCACTGAAATGAAACTAAGTACTGTTAACTGGCAAAGTAAAAAAAAAAAAATCATATTAAATAAATAAAGAAACTGGAATAACATGAATAGGAACATCAGCGTGAGATGGATACCTGATCAGTCACCCGGTCCAACATGCCTAAGAGGCTAATACCATTCCAATAATACTGAACATAAATTTCCTTATTACCCAAGCTTCATACAACACAACCACACTGAAAAAAACTCTGGGAGTGTCCTCAGGCTGCAGCCAACTTCTTGAAAACTGTGAGGTTTCAATGAAGGAAACTTTGCGGCTACAAAGTAAGTGAAGTACTGAAAAGTAGTACAGTACTGATTACAATACAATGGTAGAACAAAATATTCATTCATTTCACTGATCATCTAATCCCGTGTTACCCCATGAGAAGCTTAAAGGCCCAGGGCTAGACAGGCTGGTCCTGACATTTGAGATGAGAGTGACCAACCTCACTCATCCCTGTGTGGCATTACGTGAACAATAAACCCCAACCACACTGTGGATATAAACCTGCATCGGCTCAATCCAAATGGAAAGCCTTAATTACCTGCTAAATAACCAGGTGCCATAATCTGGTTATATGGTTATCACCTAGCATAATAAATGGTTTGCTGGTGTACAGGAAACCATTTGGCTTGTCACTGTGACAAAATATATGAATGTAAATAAAAATGATTCCATACTTCCTCTTAAGGAATCTCCATATTCGGCTTTGCCATGGTACAGATGATATTTTCTATGGACCAGAAACTAAACCTAGTGCCAAAACCAGCTAAATACTTCTAATCAGCTGCTGGAAGCCGTTGGGAAAAATAAAACTAAGATGCGTAATAAGATCTGCACTAATTCTCAGCTTGGACTGTGACTCTACAGGGTGGTTCAAAATTCTCCATACATAGGAATAATTGTCTCTCTTTGCAGGTACTCTTCTAGAATACCGGAAGTGTTAATGTGAGTTCACAATGAGTGGGAGAGATGCATCTGTATGTGTTTTCAAAGTAATGGAAACCATGTACAGAACATTTTGTTAATAAAGTAACAGTTTGTTAAAATGGCAATCATTTTCCCTATGTATGGATACTTCTGGGGCAGGATGAAGCTATGACTGAATGTCTCCTGCCTAATGGTGATGATTGTGTGGACAATTATCAAGTCTGTAAGCCACACTTCACTATCCAACCATGTACAACTCAGTACTGACAAAACCTACAATAATTATTTACATTATCAAGAAAAATTATCTAGAAACTGTTATGACTTACCAAGATTATGATCATTAGTTGTGATGAGAGTGGTGCCCTGAGACCGGTCATAATGTGTGTTGGCGAATGTAAGGAAGGACCGAGCCAAACGGCGGTGCCTAACAGCCAGCGCTACCACCACTGCTATCAGTGCCGCCACCACCAGGAACACTGACACACCCACACCAACAACACTGCTCTGTGACACCACCAGCTGGTCTCCTACACCCAAAAAAATATACATTACTGCTATAATACCAAGTTAATTTTATACCTTCTGGTATATACATAAGTTATGTAAGACAGTGTCACACACTTGCAGAGGTCAGCTTTGTTTAATGTGATAGTTACTTTTGAAGTTGCAGGGTCTGCAGCAGGATTCAAGTACAGGCAAACCCCGATTTATGATACCCCTAGATGCAATACCCTGGAATAGTGATGGGGGTAGAAATACCACCCCACACCGCCTATCGTAGGCCTACCCCCTGTTTTGCGATGGGTTTTTATTATTTATTAAAATCGATTTTGATGGTATTTTAGACTTAAATTTTGTGTTTAGGCTGATTTATAAACTGTTTTTATACTTACATAAAGGTGTTCTAGGAAAAGGTGGAGTGAACATTGTCATTTGGGGTACAGATTCTCGCACATCAGATGAAGTACAAAACAGTGTGGACAGCTAGGCAACTCTCTATCTATCTATTGCCAGACACCTCAATCCTACACGGGGTGGCCACAAACAAATCGCCTCCATGTCGCTCTGTCCTCCGCCATTTCACTACCCACTCCCAACTCACCCCCCTCTCTCATGTACCTCTCCACTCCATCCCTCCATCTCATCCTCGGCCTCTCCCTCCCTCTCGCCCCCTCCACCTCACTCACATACACTCTCCTCATCAGTCTTTCACTCTCCATCCTCTCCATATGCCCAAACCACCTTAACATGTTTCTCCTAACGCTTCCTATCACGTCCACAACCACACCACAATGCTCCTTCACTTCCTCATTTGTTAGTCTGTCTCTCCATGTGACTCCACATGCTCCTCTCAAATAACTCATTTCCACTGCTCTCACTCTTGACTTCTGTCCTTCCAACAGGGTCCAAGCTTCACTTCCATATGTTAGAGTTGGTATCACAATACTGTCATGTAACAACTTTTTCACGTCCATGCTCACCTCCCTGTTTCTTATCACTGCTTTCAACGAACCAGCAACCTTCCTTCCCTGCTGCACCCTTTCAAGCACTTCACCCTCCAGACTTCCATCCTTACTCATCACACTACCCAAGTACTTAAATGCACTCACATTCTCCATATCCTCCCCATCCAATCTCACTATACATTCACTGGCTTCACTTCTCTCGAAGACCATCACTTTACTCTTGCCTACATTCTCCTTTAGATTCCGTTTCTTACACACTCTCCCAAACTCATCTAACAAGCCTTGCAGCTCCCCTAGGCGACTCAACAAAGAATATTTTGCGTTTGACCACTGAAGATCTAACCTATCATGGAATACATAACAAAAACTTTAAATAATTATTAATAATTTTGAAAGCCTTAGAGAGTAAATATTTCAAGCTTTGATGAAAACTGTGACACTGATAAATCATGTGTTTACATTTGGGCTGTTCAAGGAAAAAGCTTTGAAAATACCAAGGAATTTCTAAATAAATTTTGGAAAATAAGAGGGAAGAAAATAAAGGGGCTCAGCAATCAGAACAGTAACAGAAATTACATAAAGAAGGGCCTTTGAAAAGGTTATCCCGATAGCATCACTGATCAATAACTCATGCGTTTACATTTGGGTTGTTCAAGAGAAACCACTTTGAAAATACAAAGGAATTTCTAAATAAATGTTGAAAAATAAGAGAGAAGAAAATAAATGGGCTCAGCAACCGGACCAGCAACAAAAACAACATAAAGAGGGGCCAGTGAAAAGGCTATTCCAATCGCATCATCGATCGCATTCCCTGTCAAGAGAATTTCCCGTCAAAACAATGATTCTCCATCACAACAATTTGCACCTTGGATGATTTAGCATCATTCATACATTATTATTATGCATAACAGATGTTTATTTCATTGTCTCGGGACCATCTGATGGTGGGATTGTATACAATGCCGCTGCTCCTTCTCTACCGAGTTAGAATATGAGTCGGATATCACATTCTCCAGTGACCTTGACTGGGCACAAGCGAGACGGGAACTGGTTCTTTTAGAGCTGTTAGGCCATTCAGATTGTTTAAACTTTTTTTGGACTCATTTGGGTGGGTTTAGGACTTGGTTGGAGGGGAAACCCTAGATTCAAAAACACATCCCTATACATGTTAAATCTACCCCAAGATATGATAACCAGCCTAGCGATGGGTTTTTACTTAACCAATTGCATCATTAAACTGGGGTATGCCTGTACTGTAAAGTCTTCTAATACACAAACAATGACTGGCAGCCTGGGCCATACCAAGGTGGACCATAACTGACAGCTCAAGCCAGTCCCCCACCCACCCCATCAGCCCCAATCCCCTTCCCCTTCCCTCTCTCCCTTCCCTTCCTGTTCCCCCTCCTCCTCTTTCATCTCATCCCCAACCACCCTCCTCCACTCCATTAGGTAGTGTGATAATGATGAAGTTGCTGCAAGACAGTATTGTGATCACTCTAACAATTGGAAGTGAAGTTTGGACCCTGTTCGAACAACAATAGTCAAGATTGAGAGGAGTGACAATGAGTTACTGTATTTGAAAGGATCATCTAATGTTTGGAGATACAGATAAATAAGGACTTCAAAGAGCAATTTGTTGTTGATGTGGATGTGCTGAAAGGCATTAAGACAAATACTCTGAGATGGTCTGGCTGTGTGAGAAAATGGAGAAAGAAAGACAGGCCAGGAAAGTGCATAGCAGTGACGTTGGGGGAGGGAGATGGGGGATGAGGGATGTACGGGTGAGAGGAATGGATGGGACAGAGATGCACATGAATGAGGGGTGGTGTTAGTTGGAGGCAATTAATTTATGATAACCCCTTCCAGGATAATGGGGTCTGGCTGGAGACAAATAGACAGAACAGATACCTAAGCCTTCTCTCCCAGATTTTTTCATCAACTTTCAATATCTTGTTTCACAACTTCAGACTTCTAAAGAACCCAGGTTCCACTACTGCACTGTACATCTCTCTTTCCCTTACACTCTCACTAACAATCTTCAATCAGTCATCCACCTTATTTTGCTGAAATCCAGTAACAACTTTTCGAGATACCTTGTACACAAGTAGACAGACACAGGTGAATACACAGCCCCCTCTAACCTCACTGGCAGAAGTAAAGATAACTGTAACTGGCAGGCTGGCTCATGCTTTGCTGTTCCTGCCACTTAAAACACAGTGCCTGGACTACTAGCATAAGACAAAGGCAGCAAAAATAGTCTGTCCATCTGTTAATCATTCAATCCATTATTGCCCCATCAAGAGCACACAGGTTCACAGCTAAGCTACTGTATTCAGTCATAAAAGAAGGTGACAGTGAAAAACTGCTTGCCTGTAAATGGCAACATGGGCAATAAACCTTAATCATCATTCCTCGGATATAAAACCTTATGGCCTACATCCAGCTGGAGCATTACATAACCATTCAAATGGTTTCCTGGGCTGTCATTGGGCTTGTCACTCACTGTACAGTCACCTGAAGGTTGCACTTACTGAAATGAGCAAATAAAAATGTAGGAGGAAATGAAAATCAAATTCACAGTTAAAATAAGTCTTACCAATGGGTTTCTCAAAGCGGATGCTCTGGGAGCGTGGTGAGAGATACCCATCAGCATCTTTGAGGGCAACAGCAGCATAATAGATGAGACCAAGGGCAAGCTGAGGTACCTTGATGGGTGGCTGGTTACACTCAACCTCTATGGCATCAGTCATGTTCTTGTTCTTAGAGATGTACAACACATAGGTGAAGCTGAAAGGAAGTACTTCAGTTACACTATCATCATCATCCTAATCATCCTGATTATGGTGAGTAAAACTTCTAAAAAGGGAGGATCATGAATGAGAGGCCAATATTTGATTTCCTTTATATTATTTGTCTTTTTAAATATTACTACTGTTATTCTCGTAGATGTAAAACACGTACGTGCTGCTACCGGAATTAAGCACTGTATTGTACAGAATATATCCAGTTACATAATCAACACCATCATCCATACTTTTTTAATGAAATACCATATTTCTGGTTATTATTAAAAAAAAAAAAAAATCCAAACATCTGTTCTGCTATTATCATATTCATTCTTTTGGATATGTACATGCAGGTAATGCTGACAGTAAGTGTACCCTCAAATACCATCTATCATATAATCGTTTCATCATCATCCAGGCCTCCTTTCCCACCCTAAGGCTGGGTGAGGAGTAGCCAAAGACAGCCCAAGTCTGCCCAGTCCAATGGGCCATGCTTCCATTCATTCGTCAATCAAGCCCCCGGAATCCTGGCTCTATCTGATATGCCAAAAACATTCACTACCTACTGTAGCTACGTTTACATTTACAATTTTTTATTGTCTCATGAGAAGCATGCAAGCCCATGACCAGACTACTTAGTTCACAAATTTGAAGTGAGTGAACAGATCTGTACTAAACCCACAGTAGCATTATATGAGAAACAATCCCCCACCCCCCATGCACATTAAATCCCTATGGGCCACAGTGCAGTGTTTTAACCTATTACCTATTAAACCAACATCCATCCATTGGGCTATATGGTTCCCACCCTGTGTAATAAATGGTTTCCAGGGCGAAAAGATAATACTTGGTTCGGTATTCAGTGTGGTCATCTAAGGGTAGCACTACATCTAGTGAAAGGATGGTGGGCACTCCCCCCCTCCCCCCTCAATATATGACTCTCCCAATTACCCCTCATCTGGTGCTGTTTACATATCCCCCAAGAGTATCATGCAAACAGAATCCACAAAAAATGAGACACAGAAACCACTACTGTTATTGTTAATATTATTATTACTTTCTGCTGAAGGAGAAATAATTATAATGTTTCCCTAGTCTCTAATTTGGTCCTCTGGATTTTTTGCCTTCTTATGTACAGTCAGCTTAAGAAGTGACAGCAGAGTATCCAGAAGATTTCAGTCAGCAATAATGCACATACTCTTCCTTATATCTTTACAAGGTGAAACCGATTATGTAAAATTGTTACAGAAAACAGTAACTAAATGATTGAGTACCAGTATATTTCAAAATTGTAGGAAGCAGTTCATTAGTTATGATAAGAGGAACTCCAAAATCGAACTAACTGAAATTTCAGAACTATTATAGCTCAGGGACAGTCAGGAATAATTTGCGGAGCATGGTAACAAGCAATAATTATTAAGCAGTGTAAAACTGAAAAGAAAAAAGCTTCAATAAACAATTAAAATTGGCCATTATTATTATTTATAAAACAATTTCCATTACAACATCAGGGGACAACTTGAAGTCATTTATTTCTGTTTCTATTTTCTCCATGGACAACGGCAGAAAGCAGGAAATCGGCATAAATTAGTAGGATATTTTAAATGGTTCAATCAACAAGCATGAAAAGAGACAACTTTTACTAAAAGACATGCAGTTATTACACGGCATTTGGCCAGTTTTCATCCATCCATCATCCAAACCTATGTCGCCCCACAAAGGAGCATAGGAGTCCGGGGCCAGGCAAATTGGTCCTGACATTTATGATGACAGTGACCAGCCTCACTCATCCCTGAGCGGCATTACATTAGCAATAAACCCCAACCACCCCTTAGATATAAACCTTCACCGGCTCAATCTGACTGGAGCACCGTAATTGCCCACTAAAACCACCAGGCACCAAAATTTGGTTATATGGCTACTACACAGCATAGTAAATGGTTTCCTGGTGTACAGGAAACCATTTGGCTTTTCACTCAGTGTAGAGTCACCCACAGGCAGATGGACAAGGAAAGAGTGAAAGAAATCAGAAGAGGGAGAGTAAAGTCACCCGTAGGCAGAAGGACAAGATTTCCATTTAGAAAAATCTCTGGAACATTTAACATAGGCTAGAGGTCTAGCAGCGAATGAAATATAAAGAGAGAACCTCGAAAATCTGCTGAGAGTCGGAGATCTTTGGAGAATGCCAACTTGTCATAGCCTAGTATCGTCAGAGCACAAACGACTGCCAAGAATAATAAAATGGAGGGGCTCACAAACAAATTACCGAGTTAAAAACTTCCGAATCAGCATTTTCAATTAAGCAGGATAGCGGTTTATTTAAAAAGAAAGATAAGATTAAAAAACAGAGCAAAAAGTATGTGCTTCTGCACTGCAAGAGTTTATAAACTCATGTTTTGGTCCTCTTAATTGTCTATTGTAAGAGAAAAGGGTAAAATCTGTCATACCTTCTTACAGATTTTTTTTTTTTTTTTTTTTTTTTTATGCATGGAAGAAGGAACCAAAGGCCACGGGCCTGCATGAATATAGTTTAGCATCAACTGGGGATAAAAAGGCTAATTATACCCTAAAAATTTTAAGCAAGAGGAAGACAAGGAATACAAGGCAGAATCATCTTGCTGCTACTGCAGGTAGGGTATCATTGATAAGAATATTTTCATTGTTATCATCACCATAGCATTCGAAAATAAGGTAGTGTATTGCACTCACAAGAATTTTTCTTAACTGATCTTTGAAACTAGAGCATCTGTATTTGAAATCCTGGGAAGCAAGCAATGCATCTGGAACACTGATTTAAACAGAATGCCGCACGCAGAGTAATACATTACAAGTTCATTCAAATCGGGAAATGTCTCTAAGTGTTAATTTCTAATACATCATTGTCCCATGTTATTCACTTTACATGACTCTTAGCATGACATACCAGTAATATATATTTTAAATGGTATGACGTGATGAAGGCATAGAATTTTACTTTATATTCACTAAATTTTCACTGAATGTACGGCAGTGCAGAGAGATCGAAGCAATCTGAAACAATGCCATCACTTCTTGGGGTGACTGTACATGAATAATATAAAGTACAGTAAAGTTAACGACTTACTCATCATCAATAGATATAATGGAGAGACATTAAGTGACAAATAAGAGCTATTTTTTATTTACTAAGGCAGTTGATAATGTGTGCAAAACCTGGCAAATCAAGCTTTCCTAGCACTGAAATTCTAAAATTCTTGAGTCTATTGATTTTTGGTGACTCCATATATTTCCCCAGCCTTAGAGCAAATGGAAACAGTCACCTGGCAATGTCTTATTATTATCATTATTTTATTCAGTGATCCACGTAAATGGGGTCAATTTTCGGGCCAACAGAAACATGGTATATACTATGGATGCCACACAAAAAAGAATTTTTGCAAATGAGATCCAAGCAAACTGAGAGGTCAGTATACCTGTATTTTGTTCCAATATACTGCTCACCTATAATGTGAGTTCCACCATGCCATTCATATATATTGCAAAAAAGCTGTTATGTCTAAAAGTTCCTGTAACACGAGCAGAACAAGCACAATAAGTGATAAACATCCCAAAAGCCCAAATATGGCATTTTCGACTACTCAATAATCCTACTTCCCACTGCACAAGCCACAGCAGAAAGACCCTGTCGGGGCACATTAGGTCCCTTACCTACCCTCAGAACCACCTCCATCAACCTACACCTAGACTCAATGCCCTGAGGTCACCTGCCCATACAACATTTGGACACAACAAAGAAACCACTACCACAGTATACAAACAATATATACGTTCAGTGATGAATTATGCAAACCCTGCTTAGGCTCCTAACCTCACTAAAACACACTATAACACTCTTCAGACCATACAAAACAAGGCCCTAAAAATAATAACAGGCTGCACAGCTACTACACCTACAGATCACCTACACCAAGAAACCAAAGTCCTCAAAGTCAAGGATCATCTAGACATGAGAGGTACCCCAAATTCTTGCTGCAGCCTCTACAAAGCTACTACACCTACAGACCACCTACACCAAGAAATCAAAGTCCTCAAAGTCAAGGATCATCTAGACATGAGAGGCACCCAAATTCTTGCTGCAGCCTCTACAAACCCACAACATCCATTACACTACATGGCAGCACATCCACACACACCAAGGAACATCAAAACAACACCCAGCTCATGATATCATACACAAATACTGTCATCTTTTCCCCCCCGCCCACCTCAGACCAGCTTCTAGAAGCATATCCATTATCAAATCAGGCAGTCCGGAGTGCTTTCTGGCTTTATCGGACTTTTTCTGATATACTGTAAAGGAGTTTAGTCCGGTAGCTCCTCGAGTCCGATAAAAGCGAATTCCAGTCTATTGAAGTCCGTTATATCGAGGTTTTACTGTATTTCTTTTGTTTTTCTCTAGGCTAAGGTTATTTAGCTATTGGCTTGAGTGTGTGAGTGAGTGCATTCCCTTTGCTCTGATTTTTGAATAGTGATTCATGTAACGTAAATTTATTCCCTTGAAATTAATAAATTTACAGTTCATTTTTTTTAGGTCTGTTAAATGTAATACTCGTGTTTAATTTCCCCACATTTAGCACACTTTCGCTACTCCAAGTTAGCACAACTTATATTAATCACGACTGGTATTTAGGCCAGTTCTTTGGTATTAATTCTTAAATCTGTTGTGCCAGCTAGGAGTGCACCAGCAAGAATCTGTTTATTATTATTATTATTTACTGATTGTCAAGAGGTGAGCTTACTTTTTCGAGGCCAACAGTGCAAGTAATACAGCATTCTTGAGCAATAAGTCTCTGCTGTGTACTGTAGAGAAAGTTTATAAAATTCTCGACTCTAGAGAACTGGTGAAGTAAGCCAGCATAAAAGTGAAATCGCTACTTGATTTCATGAGTCGATTCTCTCATGCTGATCGACCAGACAGTTATTCAAATTGTCCATAGACTTATTCTCATTTTCCCCCTGACATCTGGCGACCTCATTCCAGGATATAAACTCCTAGCCTTGAAATTATTACCGAAATCACTCACTCACTCATAGCTAGGTAGACTGCTGCACAGCAGCCAGTACATCAGTCTTCAATCAGTCTCAGTCTGAGCATCATGGCAACCAGTATATACCTACAGGAAGCCAAGGATATGGGGCTTACTAACCTCCAGGAAATTAAAGACTACATGCTATCGCATGAGAATGCCGCCCATGAAGAGTGGAAAATAGAACATGAACAAGAGCGAGCACAGCATGAGGAACGTAAGCGAGAACGTAAACACGAGCTTGAAGTGCTGAAGCTCAAGCGAGACTCCTTGGCTTCAGGCACAATGGGTGCAGCCAATCTAAGATCCACAAGTGCTTCCCCAGCACCTGTTCTAGCAACTCCATGCCTCAAGCTTCCTTCGTACAAGGAAGGTGAACGAATCGAGCCATTCATAGCTCGTTTCAAAGATATGGCACAGCTGTACTATCTGGATGAGGAAGCTAAGCGGCTTCAGTTTCTTAGCCTGTTTGAGGGCTCTGCCCTCGACGTTCTCCACAGAATTCGCAGAGATAATCTCACGTATGAGATGATGAAGACCGCACTTATCAAAGCGTAAGGTCTCACCATTGATGACGATAGGAATCAGTTCATGAGGGCGCGTCTCCAGGAAAAGGAGACAGCTGTTCAGTTCCTCGACTGTCTCACGGCATACCTAGATGAGTGGATGGAGAAAGATGAGACCCCTAGCACGCGAGAGGGAATAACTGACCTTGTGCTGAGCTGGAAAAGTCGTGGCCTGCTGAGCTTATGTCTCAGCTCAAAATGTGCAAAGTAAAGGATGCAAACCAAATGGTGGAAAAGGTTAATGCATTCTTCACTGCGTAAGGTACCAAACTCGTAACCCACAGTCCTGGAACAGGACAGATACTGCTAAATCTGGGAAGCAATCTCAGACTGAACCCCAGCATCAAGGCCATTCTCAGAATAATGGTCATGGTCCAGGCAAATCGCAGAAAAAGGACCAGGGGCAGAATACGCAGCAACCTGCTTGGAAGAGGTACAACAAGTACCCTAACCAGCAGCAGTATCAGCAACGCAATCCACCGGCGGGACAATCCTTTTCAGCACCAGCCCCAGTGTATCGAAGGCAGGAGGCAAACGCAGCCTTCATTCCCCGACTGGTGCATGATGGTGCCATTTCCACCAGCACAGGTCCTCCTTCACAGTTCACTAGTTCTCCTCAGATGGTGGACCCTCCTCCACAGGTGGTCAATGCTCCTGCTCCCCAGATGGTGAGTACGACCCCTCATGCACCTAGTCAAAGTATGACTCCTCATGCCCCTAGTCCAAGTACAACTCCTCATGCACCTAGTTCGAGTACGACCCCTCACGCATCTAGTCCTGTCACGTTCGCAGAATTGTGCACCATGCAGCCTTATCAATGGCTGGCCGCTTCCTCCACAGGCCCTCCCACAGGTAGCAGTGCCTTCCTTCTTCAGCCAGTGTTTGTGGGAGGCATTTCTGTTAATGTCCTGAGAGACAATGGTTCCTCAGGTTTCACTGTCAGGCAGAGTTTAGTTTGGCCTGAAGAATACACAGGCAGACAGATTCAAGCTCAGCTTATTGACGGATCAGAGAGACTGTTCCCTGAGGCACGTATCCAGGTGGCACCTCCCTTTTATACAGGTTCGACAGTGGCAGTTGTCATGCCAGAACCTATGTTTGACCTCATTATAGGTAACATATCAGGTGCCAAGTATAGTTGCACTGTAGACGTCACTACTCTGACTTTGGCTGCAGTAACACGAGCCATGGCCAAGGCTCCAAATCGTGTCACCCCGGTGGCCATTGCATCACCGCAAGATCTGATTCACAGTCAAGATGTTATCCAAGAACAACAGTCTTACCCGACACTTGCTGTTGTGCAGAAGAAACAAAAGGGTAAAGTGACCAAGTATTAATGGGGTGGACGAGCCAGGGTCCTTCGCAAACAAGGACGGCGCTACCGTGACTCACGAAAACCCCAGGGTGAGGTTCGACTGCAGTTTGTTGTTCCCACAAAGTACTGCCAAGCAGTGTTAGAATGGGGTCATTGTTCAACGTCAGGAGGTCACATGGGCAAAAAGAAAACCGTGCTGACTTTTTCTGGCCAGGAATGGGGCAAGAAATAGATAGTTTTGTGCGTTCCTGCAATGTGTGTCGACGTACCACCAATCAGGAATGTGTCCTTCCTGCGCCGTCTGAATCCACGCCCATAATCTCTGAGTCATGTGAGAGAGAGGGCAGTGGTGATGTGGGTGCAGACCTGACGTCTCACCCGTTGGCCCCACAGGACACAATATGTCTAGGGTCTGTACATACTAATGTACTGCAGAATATAAGTGCGCAGTCACGGCAATCCCAACTGTGGACACTGATGACAAACGGGCAGTTGCGACGATCCCAACTGTGGACACCGACGACGAGCCCTAATTAGTCATAAGTGCAGGGCTTGTACAGCTCTGGTCAGATTTTCGTGATACAGTCACCATTGCCAACGCCAAAGCGTCTGGGATTCAGAGATCGAGAATTTCGATTCACGTGTCTGACACACCCACCCACCCACACACACACACACACAGAGTGAAAATACACCTAAGGCATGGTAACGGACATCAACAGAGTGTCTCTCTATCTCATTACAGTCACGACCAATATTTCTATGAAATATGTAATCTACAGTATATCCTTCTATATATGTAAATGACTGGAAGTTTTATTATTACTTTATTTCCATGTCACATGAATTAATGTGGTTAGGCAACATAGGATTACATTTACCCAGCATACATCTTATACTTGTATAGTCACAGCTAGGAAATGCTGACAGGTAACATTTTACCATATGCCTTGCCCTTTGCAATTGACCTTTTGATTTCAAACTACATTTGTGTAGTTAAATCGATGATGAAAGTATAGGACACCTGTGTCTCGTGTGTAAGCTATGAAACGCACGATGGTCGGGTCTCCTTACATTTTGTCTAAGCTGTAGGTTAATCACATAAATGACGGATGCTGCCACAACGTGGATAAGNAGAGCGTCTCTCTATCTCATTACAGTCACTACCAATATTTCTATGAAATATGTAATCTACAGTATATCCTTCTATATATGTAAATGACTGGAAGTTTTATTATTACTTTATTTCCATGTCACATGAATTAATGTGGTTAGGCAACATAGGATTACATTTACCCAGCATACATCTTATACTTGTATAGTCATAGCTAGGAAATGCTGACAGGTAACATTTTACCATATGCCTTGCCCTTTGCAATTGACCTTTTAATTTCAAACTACATTTGTGTAGTTAAATCGATGATGAAAGTATAGGACACCTGTGTCTCGTGTGTAAGCTATGAAACGCACGATGGTCGGGTCTCCTTACATTTTGTCTAAGCTGTAGGTTAATCACATAAATGACGGATGCTGCAACAACGTGGATAAGCGTCTTATTTTAAATTATTATTGGTAAAGTGAAATCAATATATTGTTTTGTCTCTTAATGTTATAATTGTAATAATAAACACTAAAGGGGATGATCTTTGATATTTATTATTACCATACGTAATATCCAGTCCACCCACCATTTTTCACAATCACTTTCTGTAGCCTCTGCGTCATTAATGCAACAGGCATTTGCATCAGTTAGAGAATTTTGACTCGCGTGTCTGACACTGACAGAGAGGGAGGGAGGGAATCATCTGAGATTTCTTTGCATCATATGGATCTGGGGGGTACCAATCCCCCGGAAAATGTCGACAGGAAGGAGCGAAACCTGGCGTTGAGAGGCAGCATCATCGTTCTGCGGGATAGTGGGCTGTCTATACGTGCTATCGCTCAGCGACTTGGCCTGGCACCAAGGACCGTCGCCATGTAGCTCGATCGGTAGAGAGTTGGCTTGCGGTCCCATGGGACCCAGGTTCGAATCCTCGCTGGTGCAGGGAACAGTTTAAGGATTTGAATTTCATTAAATCAGGCTTTACTGACTTACCAGAAGACCTGCCGACATGTCATAAAAATGACCCCGCTAATACAAATACACCAGTCCTGTATGAGACAGCCCTAGCATGTATTCAATATGGACGGTGGGTGTTAAGCGCCGAAGTGGTGACATGTAGATTGTAGGAGGACGACTGGGCCTTGATAGCAGGCTGTGAAGCCTATGCCCAGAGTCGGACACATAAAAAAATAAAAAAATAAAAAAATGTGGATTACAAGGTGGAACACCAGTGGAAACCTAAATGACCTGTGTAAGTTCAAGTTGTGTGCATACCTGGATTTGTTATAGTTCGAGTATACATAAGATATAATGTATGTGAACAATTATAGATATTTTACCTATGAGGTTACAGTTATTATACTGAAATTTTCAATACACTATGACCTCACTACAACGGACTTCAATACACCGGAAGTTGCTTTTTCGGAGTCAGGAAGCCAACCGGAATTATATCTTATATATCAAAAAAACTCTGAAAAAGCTAGAAGCAGTCCGGACTGCCTAACCTCACGGCGGGGTGGCCATATTGTCAGCGCAGTTTGTGTGTTCGTGTGTTGGTTGGCGGTGGGCTGGCAGCATAGCTATTGTTGTAAGTGTACATACAGTACAGTATCTGAAGTGTTTATAATTAAAATATACCCATAATGTTCTTTCTAAACGCTAAAAAATTAGAAAAGGGGTCTGCATTAATATTAAGACATCAAGCTTTAATCATTAAACATGGTGAGTGGTGTGTGTGTTCCTGCTTCAGTTTGTGGTGAGCTGGCGGCGTCACAATTTTTCCTCCACATCATTTCTCCCCAACGTCATTTTCCTTAAGTCCCTGACATACTGCTCGACGGTGATGAATGATAAGTGAAATATACAGACAGTTGATCATATTTGTTTGTAAGATTGTAAAAATTAAGGTGTATAAAGTGTACAGTACAGTATTTGAAAAATTCTTAAAATTAAGTACACCACACAGCACACATACGGTACATACAGTACAGTACTTGAAGTGTTTATAATTAAGTTATACCCATAATGTTCTTTCTAAATGCTCAAAAATCAGAAAAGGGGTCTGCATTAATATTAAGACTGTGTGTGTGTGTTCGTGCGTCGGTTCGTGGTGAGCTGGCGACATCACTATTTTTCCTCCACATCATTTCCCCCCAACGTCATTTTCCCTAAGTCCCTGATATACTGCTCGACGGTGACAAGTGATAAGTGAAATATACAGAGAGATCATATTTGTTTGTAAGATTGTAAAAATTAAGGTGTATAAAGTGTACTTGAAAAATGCTTAAAATTAAGTACACCACACATGTACACACTCACGGTACGGGCTACACCTCCGATTCCCATCCACAATTCAGCTCCTTAAGTGAAAACAATTGGGACAGTGATTCACTGTTCCTTGATGATGACCCTGAAGATAATGGGAAATGATTTTGAAGGATTTGCTCTGAAAAATCCTTCGTCAGGTGCTGAAAGATGGTAACACCAGTGCAGAGATAGCCAAGGGAGTGTGAATGGTAACGAAAGAAAATTGTGTTTTATTTTTTTATTATGAGTTTTATTGTGTCCATGCCTTGCTTAAATTTTACTGTGTCATGCAATAAATTATTTATAGTTGAATTTGAGAAAAAAATAAGAGGCAAATGAGATATTACCACAAGTCAAAATGGACTGGTGCAGATGAAGCAGGATTGTGGACATGATGCTTTTAATAGGCAAAACTATCTTATTTTGTGTGTTATATATGGCCATTATCGAGTCCAAACCTTGCTAAAACTATACTGTGTAATGCAACGAATTATTTTTAGTGGAATTTTAGAAAAGTTAAGCAGTAAAAGGGATAGAAATAACTGGTGGGGTGATGCAAGATGGTGGCTATGACACTTCATGTATGAAAAATATCTTCCTGTGAGTATTACAATGGTCTTTATTGAGTATAAACCTTACAAAAACTGTACTGTGTTATGCAGTAAATTATTTATAGTGGCCTTTGAGAAAAGTTAAGAGGCAAATGAGTTAACGCCCCGATTTAGAAGGAAATGGTGGAATGAAGTAGGATTGTGGCCATGACTCTTTTCATGTATGAAAATATCTTAGCAGGGGGAGGGGGAAATTCCCATGTCGCTTTTCTCGGAATATCGCGTTTTTCGGAATGATTTTGGCCCCAATTAGTCCGTTCTAGTGAGGTTTTACCGTATATAAATAATCATATTCTACAAAAATACATAGTCTGCGATTACATCTACAACCATCAACAACTGTCTTGTGACCTGCCTTACTGGTTGGTGGTGGGGTAGTGTAGGGTATCAGACGTTTAGTCCGGTCATTAATGGGGTTGGAGTATTGGGGGGGGGGGTCTGTGCTAAGCTGTTAACATGCTATGATGGTTGTGTTGTTCACGGTAACTTATGACTTACAGTAGCATTATAATATAGTAGCAGTTCATATTTACTTGTTATCTATGTTTATATAGTGCATCCGAACCTGGCTGTAGCAAAGACGTGACCAAAACGCATTGTAGCTCTGGCTACCCTCTTTAGTCTTCCAATAACGTTATCATGACTCCCACCCTCCCGTTCTCAAATGACTATGGTATATGAAATGCAAAGGAGATTATTAGTTTTTCCACATAACCATTAACTCCAAATTCATATCATTGTTTCACACATTAAGCATAGCTGGTGATTAAACTATCGATTACATTTAGTATCCATTAACATTACAAAAAGATTCGTATTATGCGATATATCAACATGTTACGTGATTCCTCTTCCACCAGTGTTAGCAAAATAGGGATGATCATCGATAAAGCAGATAAGGGATGAGGAGAAAAGATATGGGTGCATAGAGTAATATAAACAGTCCAGTTCACCACATTCCTCTATCGAAAATATCAATATGGTAAATGTCCCAGCTGGTTAACAATGTGTTGTCAAACTTTCGTGGATTCTATGGAGGTGACAGTGTTAGCGTGTGAAGTAGTAATATAGTCCATTCGTGCAGTCTGATAAACTAAGCAACCTGCATATGGCAACATCTCCTCGCTGGGTGGCTCTGACGAGGTGAGAGAGTGACGTTCGCAACATGAAACAATACTGCATATGCAGATCGTTTGAGTTTCACGGAGTCGGACGGATACACTAAAACCTTACATAGTCCTTAGGAAACCACCACGCAAACTATAACGTAACATTTGAGAACACCTCAATAAACGCATCACAATGTCATTGGGTTTACAACAAATTCCTTTTCTTAGAGAGAACAGGAGCCCCAAGGAGGACAACACCAGCAGAGGATGAGAACATTATTGTTGCAGCGGAAGTTAACCCCTTTACCAACGCAGCGGCAATATGGCATAACTTGCAGTTACAACTGTCAGCCAGAACTGTGAGGAGAAGGTTACACCGTGCTGGAATTCAACATCGCCCCCTGGCTCAGAAGGAACGCCTGACGGACCAGCACCATGCAGGAAGGCTGGCTTTTGCACAGCTCCATGTTGAGCAGGATGACTACTTCTGGAGCAGAGCCATCTTTACGGATGAGAAGCATTTCTCCTCTAGTTCCCATAGCAGACTCCATTGTTGAAGGAGGAAAAATACATGCAAAGATATGAACTGTCAACAGTCCTGCAATATATACGGCTTTATTGTAAATTAATAATCACAGATTTAAATACAGTGAAACGTATTACGGCTTTGAGAGTGTGGTTGTGATGCAAATGTGACCCGAGTTTGCATGGTTCTTTTAGTTTTTGGGTTTATCGTGACCCCGCCTTGCCAGGATGAGGCGATTAAGAGGTCACATGCGCATCACATTTACACCCCAAACACCTTTTACTGTGACCCAACTTTGTGTTCCTTCAACAGCAAATGGAAAGATAAACCAAAATTGGCTGTTTCAAACGCGCGAGGTCTGGGTCACCGGTGTCACGACATCCCCCTTACCACATTGCGCCGTCTGTCTCTCTCCTTTGCATGCCTTTTATTAATATAGTGTATATACAGTATATATATCTGTGACGAATATTCTTTCAGAGTAGAATAGTGTGGCATTTGACCACAACAGAAACCTTTAGCTAATTGTGTGACTCCAATAATGAAAACTATTGCATCATGGCTCTTTGGTAATAATTTGACTCTTTTGCACCAATCTATATGCTTTGGTAATAATTTGACTCTTTTGCACCAATCTATATGTAGGTAAAATATAAATATTGTTTATTTAAATGCACACCCATAATGCCACTTAGAAAATACTGTATATTACGAATGACTAATGCTCACCCCTATTTTGCTAACACAGGTGGAAGAGGAATCACATAACATGTTGATATGTCGCATAATACGAATCTTTTTGTAATGTTAATGGATACTAAATGTAATCGATAGTTTAATCACCAGCTGTACATAATGTGTGAAACAATGATATGGATTTGTTGTTAATGGTGTCATGTGGAAAAACTAATAATCTCCTTTGCATTTCATATACCATGGTCATTTGAGAACAGGAGGGTGGGAGTCATGATAACGTTATTGGAAGACTAAAGAGGGTAGCCAGAGCTACAATGCGTTTTAGTCACATCTTTGCTACAGCCAGGTTCGGATGCACTATATAAACACAGATAACATGTAAATATGAACTACTACTATATTATAATGCTACTGTAAGTCATAAGTTACCGTGAACAACACAACCATCATAGCATGTTAACAGCTTAGCACAGACCCCCCCCCCCCAATACTCCAACCCCATTAATGACCGGACTAAACGTCTGATACCCTACACCACCCCACCACCAACCAGTAAGGCAGGTCACAAGACAGTTGTTGATGGTTGTAGAAGTAATCACAGACAATATGTATTTTCGTAGAATATGATTATTTATATGAGGCCTTTAGAATACAAAGGGCGAACTCAACAAAAGTAAGTTTTGAGAAAAATGCATTTAAAGTTTTTGTAATTGTATCAAAGCATATGTGAGGGTTTGGTATAACATATCATACACCAAAATGTTCCTCTGGACATTCTGTATCTATTGGAAGGGAAAAAAAAACAAAAAATACATTAATTTTTTGTTATTATTGTTGAGTTCGCCCTTTGTATTCTAAATGCCTCATATGTTGAAAAATTCAATATAATAACTGTAACCTCATAGGTAAAATATCTATAATTATTCACATACACTATATCTTATGTATACTCAAACTATAACACATCCAGGTACGCACACAACTTGAACTTACGCAGGTCATTTAGGTTTCCGCTGGTGTTACACCTCGTAATCCACATGGCGACGGTCCTTGGTGCCAGGCCAAGTCGCTGAGCAATAGCACGTATAGACAACCCACTATCCCGCAGAACGATGATGCTGCCTCTCAATGCCAGGTTTCGCTCCTTCCTGTCGATATTTTCCGGGGGATTGGTACCCCCCCAGATCCGTATGATGAAAAGAAATCTTGGATGATTCCCTCCCTCCCTCTCTGTCAGTGTCAGACACGCGAGTCAAAATTCTCTAACTGATGCAAACGCCTGTTGCATTAATGACGCGGAGGCTACAGAAAGTCAATTTCATTTTCGTTTTTTGAAGGCTCCAACATGCTTGCATGTGTCGGCCTTGGTCACCTAATGGCGGCTCTCCACGCTGCTCGATCCCTGGCAGCCTCCCTGTTCAGTCCCTTAACCCTTAAGTCACACTTAATGACCTTGTCCCATGTCTTTCTCGGTCTACCCCTCTCAACCCCTCCCCCAATAACAACACCTCTCACCCTCTGTACCCAATTATCATCCCCCATCCTCTCCACATGTCCAAACCACCTCAGCCTACCTCTCCTCATCACAACACCAATACACTCCAGTCACATCCTACCTCTCAACTCTTCCATCGTAAACCCTTTCCATCGTAAACCCAGCCCCCCCAGACCTTGCACACAGGGACGCACTGCACATCCACATAATCATTGTCATTTCTGTACGTTTAAACCTGCGAATATCCTCTTGCTTTACTGCCCACGTCTCACTACCATACAGCATCACACTCCTAACACTTGCTGCATACAAAGACCCCTTAGCACGTAAGGAGAGTCCTCTCAATGTCAGGAGAGGCAACAGCTCCCTGAACTTCTTCCAACCACTTCTCACCCTAGCAACTGAGCTAACTCCAGCCCCACCTCCGGCACATAACATGTCTCCCAAATAACAAAACTCCTCCACACACTCAAGAGACTCACCTGCAAGTTCAACCCTCTCACGCCTAACAATCTCCACATGCTCTCCCCTATACGCCACACACATGAAATCAGCATCATCTCGCAGTCTACCTCTAATACCACTACATCTCTTGTGCACCCATTTATCACAAACACTACACAAGATGGAATTACTTCCCACACCCTTGTGGCAAACTGCACATGGCCACTCTCCCTCTCCTCTGATTGTACCGCCACCAACCCTAGATATCATCACTTTTGTTTTATCTGCATTTACCCTTAAGCCTTTGTACCCCATACCATCTCTCCACTTCTTAAATCTTTCCTCCGCCTCCTTTTCATTCTCTGCACTCAACACCAAATCATCAGCATACAACATCTCCCATGGGAGTCCATCTCTGAAGTCACGTGAGAGGGCTTCAAGCACCATAATAAACAACAAGGGGCTCAAAACTGACCCCTGATGCACACCAACATTCACGGAAATCTCATCACTCAAAGCTCCATTCACTCTTACCTGGGTGCGAGCATCCATGTACATGGCCATAACCACCCTAACCAGCCATTCTTCCAACCCTAGCTTTCTCATTGCCCACTTCACCACCTCTCTAGGGACTCTGTCAAAGGCCTTTTCCAAATCAACAAAAACAAAATACAATGCCCTTTTCTTTCCAATATATTTTTCCTGAAGCTGTCGAACAATGAATATGGCATCAGTGGTCCCCCCTGCCTGGCATAAACCCAAACAGCATCTCATCGATGTTCACTCTTTCTCTAATCATACCTTCTAGAACTCTCTCCATTACTTTCATTATCTGATCTAGCTTTATACCTCTGTAATCTGTTGCATTAATGACGCAGAGGCTACAGAAAGTGATTGTGAAAAATGGTGGGTAGACTGGATATTACGTATGGCAATAATAAATATCAAAGATCATCCCCTTCAGTGTTTATTATTACAATTACAACATTAAGAGACAAAACAATATACTGATTTCAATTTACCAATAATAATTTAAAATAAGAAGCTTATCCACGTTGTTGCAGAATCCGTCATTTATGTGATTAACCTACAGCTTAGACAAAATGTAAGGAGACCCGACCATCATGCGTTTCATAGCTTACACACGAGACACAGGTGTCCTATACTTTAATCATCGATTTAACTACACAAATGTAGTTTGAAATCAAAAGGTCAATTGCAAATGGCAAGGCATATGGTAAAATGTTACCTGTCAGCATTTCCTAGTTATGACTATATAAGTATAAGATGTATGCTGGGTAAATGTAATCCTATGTTGCCTAACCACATTAATTCATGTGACATGGAAATACAGTAATAATAAAACTTCCAGTCATTTACATATATAGAAGGATATACTGTAGATTACATATTTCATAGAAATATTGGTCGTGACTGTAATGAGATACAGAGACACTCTGTCGATGCCCGTTACCATGCCTAAGGAGTATATTCACCCTGTGTGTGGGTGGGTGGGTGTGTCAGATACGCGAGTCGAAATTCTCGATCTCTGAATCCCAGACGCTTTGGCGTTGGCAATGCTGACTGTATCATGAAAATCTGACCAGAGCTGTACATACTGTACGTACAGTAGGTTAAGGGGGAAGTTCGAGACCCCCGCAGATGCAATCCGCGGCTTTGTCTGAATTGCCTTGTGGTGTGTCTCGAGCTGTGGGCCTCTCTGAGGATTCCTGGAGAATACACATTATCCACATAAGTGTTCACACCAACATTGGGTGTTAAAATGTAACCTGCCTGAGTTTGCATAGGGATTCTCGACTTACCTTTATTAGCTATAAGTGTAGAGTTATAAGCGCGCAGTCACAGCGATCCCAACCGTGGACACCGATGACGAAAGGGCAGTCGAGGCGATCCCAACTGCGGACACCGGCGACGAGCCCTTTGTTAGCAGTAAGTATAGTTGTAAGTGGGCAGTCACGGCGATCCCAACTGCGGACACCGATGACGAACGGGCAGTCGTGGCGATCCCAACTGTGGACACCGACGACAAGCCCTTTGTTAGCCGTAAGTGTAGGCTTATTAACGGGCAGTTACGGCAATCCCAACCGTGGACGCCAATAATGCACCGTTCTCCGGTTAATATAGGTTTAACCAGTAAACTACAGGGGTTCTGAGATCTGAGCAATCCAAGAACTACGTTTCCTGGTTAATAATCTACCCAATAAGAAAATAATGGCAACCTCAAATGTACGAAACTCTTGCTGTCACTTGATTTTCAGCAAAAGTGTACTTTTTATTGTACATGCATTGATTACCGGGCAGATGGTAATTGTAAATTAATACAAATTGTTTGTCACACTGACACTACTGATGCTCCACCTTGACTCATTCCACAGGTACAGTTGGTGGGTGAAGCAGTTTTGCTGTGCAGGCACTGTGACAGGTGAAGCAGTTTGAAGTGCGGGTCAGCTGATCGTCTCTGCCGCACGCTGCCATTTTTTCTCCCCTGCCCTCATCGCCTTTATTATTAATTTGTATCATTATCACTTTACACGTAGGTACAGCTACACTACAACTGTCACACCTACACCGTGTATCACATACACCATGCTACATGACAATCAGTTGTCAATGTCAATGTAGCGAACTTTCACTCAGTTTGACCTGAGTACAGGATTTTTCACCGTTGTCATGGAGTTTTTTCTCTCAAGCTTGCTTCTCTTAACGTAAATACGAGGTTTTTACGCTCATTGGCGACAGTGCATTTCTCCTGTAACAGGATAGCGTGAATCTTGTGTGATTGAGCTAGGGTGTGTATAAATATATATATATATATTGTTAAATTTTTCCAAGGAAAAATTTGATTTTCCAGGGGCATAATGTCACGAATTTCCAAGATCGCGATATCAGTATCGTAATTCGTAACACTGATCAGCATTGTGGGAAC
Organism: Birgus latro; assembly: GCA_018397915.1. NCBI lineage: Eukaryota > Metazoa > Arthropoda > Malacostraca > Decapoda > Coenobitidae > Birgus > Birgus latro. The sequence continues at coordinate 9,581 of JAGKTI010005295.1, read as the reverse complement.
GACTGAACAATTCTGAAATCCATAGAATTTCGCTCATTCTCTTAACCGTCCACTTCTGCACTTATTTTTGCATCGAGTTTTCAAAACTTTCGTCACTGTCTCGTGAGTGACTGTCTCTATGTACAGACAGTGCATTCCACTGAGCGATATTTTGTGAATTGTCATTCCCACACCCTTGCCTCTGTGGCTGTTGAGCTGGCCATGCCCTTTCCCACGATACCCTGGGTAGAGCAAGCACCAAGCTCCCAGTCGTTTCTCAACAGTCACGGAGTCCGGAGAGCTGTACCTAACGCGGATAGAGTCCTTCTTCGTAGAGACCTCCAGTATCCTGCAGTATCAGCGTATTCCAGAATTTTCCACCTACCTGGTGATCGACTGTAGCAGCGGCGATCTCATCTCCACTGATCAGTATTTCTTTTGTTTTTCTCTAGGCTAAGGTTATTTAGCTATTGGCTTGAGTGTGTGAGTTAGTGCATTCCCTTTAATCTGATATCTGAATAATGATTCATGTAACGTAAATTTATTCCCTTGTAATTAATAAATTTAGAGTTCGTTTTTATGAGCTCTGTTAAATGTAATACTCGTGTTTAATTTCCCCACATTTAGCACACTTTCGCTACTCCATGTTAGCACAATTCCTTAAATTAAACATGACTGGTATTTAGGCTAGTTATTTGGTATTAATTCTTAAATCTGTTGTGCCAGCTAGGAGTGCACCAGCAAGAATCTGTTTATTATTATTAACTGATTGTCAAGGGGTGAACTTACTTTCTTGAGGCCAACAGTGCAATGTAATACAGCATTCTTGAACACTTAGTCTCTGCTGTGTACTGTTGAGAAAGTTTATAAAATTCTCGACTCTAGAGAACTGACGAAGTAAGCCAGCATAAAAGTGAAATCGCTACTTGATTTCACGAGTCGATTCTCTCGTGCTAATCGACCAGACAGTTATTTACATTGTCCATAGACTTATTCTCATTTTCCTCCTGACAAGAGTGACAGGACATAATGTATGTTCGATAAAGAGGGAGGGAACCGTATCTGGAGGAAGAAAAGACTTAGAACAAGGGAGAAAAGAAGGACAGACCACAGCAGGAGGCAGAAGCCAAGGTGAGAAGGAAACTGGACATAGTGGAATGACAGGAGGAAAAGTAAAATCAATAGGCTGAAGAAGGTTGGGGACCCAAAGGGGAAATGGAAGAGGGAGATGGGAAACCGAGGGAGGGTGGAGTAACTTATTTGTAGGGAATTGAAGGAGACCTATAAAGGACATGAGAGTGAAAAGAGAACGATGATAAGAAAGAGGAGAAATGCCCAATTCAGCACAAAGACTTGTAGCGGGAGTCAACTGAAAAGCACCAATAGCTAAACGAAGACCAAAATGATGAACAGAATCGAGCTTTGACAGAGTGCGAGTGGAGGCAGACGAATAGACCTGGCAACTGTACTTGAGTTTGGAAAGAATAAAGACAGTGAAGACGAAGGAGCATGATGCGATCAGCACCCCACAAAAGATGAGACAGTGTTTGCAGCAAACGATGACGATGAAGGGCAGAAGACTTGAGGGAAGAGATAAGTGTATTCCAATTTAACCGTGAGTCAAATGTGAGGCCAAGAAATGTTGTAGAGGATTGGTAGGGAAAAGGGATGTTACGTAAGTACAAAGAAGGTTGTGGTATTGTTCGCAAACGAGTAAATGTTACCACACGGGACTTAGAGGTAGAAAAACGAAAACCATGAGCTGTAACCCACGTGAAGGCAGCATCGATGGCAGACTGAAGAAGGGATTGAAGCAGAGGCAGATCTGAATCTGCAGCGTACATAGCTACATCATCAACATACAGAGAGGCAAAAACAGAATGGGGTAGAGCAAAGACAAGCTCAATTATAACTACAAGCAAAAAGGTAGTGCTACAGATGCAGCCTTGGGGGACACCTTCATGCTGGGTAAAGGCACGGGAAAGGTGGTCTCTGAGATGGACGTGAAAGGTTTGGTGAAAAGAAAATTTTGAAGAAAAACACCCATGTTACCATGCAGACCAAGGGTGTGAAGGCAACGAAGAATATGATACCTCTATGCCGTATCGTAGGCTTTGTCTTAAAAAAAAAAAGAAAAAAAAAGATGGCAATGACTAACTGGTGGAGTTAAAAAGCAGGATGGATGAAATACTTATTCGACTTAAGAAGGGGATCTAAGGTGCTGCGTGTTTTACAATACCCAAACTGTAACAGGGAAAGAAGACTATGGGATTCAAGGTGTCACCTGAGTCTAGTATTAACCATCTGTTCAAGAAGTTACATAAACAGCTAGTCAGGTCTACAGGATGGTAATCTTGAGGATGGTGTTCAGGTTTACCAGGTTTAAGAAATGAGAGGATGATCGCTATTCGCCAATCAAAAGGAAAGAAACCTTCAGTCCAGAAATTATTAAAAAGAGCCAAGAGAAAGGATGTGGCTGGTGGGGAGAGGTGTCTCAACACTACATAATGAACACCATCAAGTTCTTCACTTGTATTTTTACAGCAGTTAAGTGAAGATGATAATTCACAAAGAAAGAAAGGAGCATTAAGAACTCCCACAGCTGACAACGTAAAAGAAATTGTTAGGGACTCAGAATCAGCTTTAAGATGATGAAATTCTGGAGAGATATGGGAGCCACTACTAATAAGACTAAAATAACTACCTGGTGAACAAGCCTACATCTTTTCTATCCTTAATGACCTAGAGCAGCTTGTACAGCACCCTACCCGTATCCCTGACCGCCTTGGAGAGAGTTCCAACATACTTGACCTTTTCCTAACAACTAATCCTTCTGCTTACACTGTTAATCTTTTCTCTCCGTTGGGCTCCTCCGATCATAACCTTATTACCTTAACCTGTCCTATTGCTCCAGTACAGCCTGTGGACCCTCCAAAGAAACACCGTCTGTGGCACTTTGGAGCTGCAGATTGGGAGGCCCTCAGACAGTACTTCTTTGATTTTCCGTGGAATGATTATTGCTTCCATGGCCGGAAGACGTCTGAGTGTGCCCTGCGCATTACGGAGGTTATTCTCTCGGGCATGGAAGCATACATTCCTTTTTCATATCCTCTGACTAATGCAAGAAAGCCTTGGTTTAATCACGCTAGTTCTAATGCTGTCCGCAACAAAGAGAGGGCCTTTAAAAGGTACCGGAGCCAACCCACCCCTTAATCACATCTTTTTTATATTTCTGCCCGGAATCGTGCTAAGTCTGTTCTTCACTCTGCTAAAAATAATTTCATCCATGCTAAATGTTCCCAACTCTCCAACTCGAATTCTTCTCGCTCCTTTTGGCACCTTGCCAAAAACCTTTCTAACAACTTTACCTCATTATCCTTCCCTCCTCTTTTCTACTCTGATGGCTCTGTAGCTATTTCTTCTACTGATAAAGCAGATCTCTTTGCTCAGACTTTCTCCTCCAATTCTACCTTAGACGATTCCGGTGCTGTTCCTCCATCACTTCCCCCCTCAGACTTCCTCATGACTGGCATTAAAATTTCTTCAGCTGATGTATTTTCTGCCATCACTGGCCTCAATATTAACAAGGCATATGGGCCTGATGGAGTCCCTCCTGTTGTCCTCAAAAACTGTGCTTCTCTGCTTACACCCTGCCTAGGTAAACTCTTTCGCCTTTGTCTCTCAACTTGTACCTTTCCTTCATGCTGGAAGTTTGCTCTCATTCAGCCAGTCCCAAAGAAGGGTGACCATTCCCAACCCTCTAACTATCGTCCAATTGCTTTAACATCCTGTGTATCAAAAGTTTTTGAATCAGTTCTTAACAGAAAAATTTTAAAGCATCTTTCCTGTCACAACCTTCTTTCTGATCGTCAGTATGGGTTCCGTCAGGGACGTTCCACTGGCGATCTTCTCACCTACCTTTCAGACTCCTGGTCATTCTCCTTTTGGGACTTTGGCAAAAGCTTTGCCACTGCACTTGACATCTCAAAGGCTTTCGATCGAGTCTGGCATAAATCTTTTATTTCCAAACTGCCCTCCTACGGTTTCTATCCTTCTATCTGTGCCTTCATCTCTAGCTTCCTTTCTGGTCGTTCTATAGCTGCTGTTGTAGACGGCCATCGTTCTTCTCCTAGACCTATCAACAGTGGTGTTCCTCAGGGCTCTGACCTATCACCAACTCTCTTTCTTTTATTCATCAATGACCTTCTAAGCTGTACATCTAACCCTATCCACTCATATGCTGATGATTCCACCCTTCTTCACCTTTCCATTCGATTTCCGCAACGTCCATCTCAGCAGTTACTTCAGCAAACAAGGGATGAGGCTATGGCACACCTAATGTCTGACTTGGCTCATATCTCTGATTGGGGTAAAAATAATCTTGTTATTTTTAATGCATCAAAAACTCAGTTCTTACACTTATCAACCAGACAAAATCTTCCTCAGGATTACCCACTAATGTTTAATAATGTCCAGCTCGGTCCTGCATCATCCTTGAACATGCTAGGGGTTTCATTCTCTCGGGATTTGTCTTGGAAAGAACATATTACATCTCTTGTGAAATCTGCTTCCAAGAGATTAGGTGTGCTGGCCCGACTCCGAGCTTTCTTTACCCCTGCACAGATGTTGATCTTGTACACAGGTTTTATTCGCCCATGTATGGAGTACAACTCTCATGTGTGGGGAGGCTCCCCACATGCGGTTCTTCTCAATAGGGTGGAGTCAAAGGCTTTTCGTCTCATTAACTCTCCTTCTCTTACTGATTCCCTTCAATCTTTGTCTCTTCGCCGCACTGTTGCTTCTTTATCTCTCTTCTACCGCTACTTCAATGGTCACTGCTCCTCTGAACTGTCTGCTTGCATCCCTCCACTTCTAAGACGGGCACGTAGTTCCCGTCTAGCAACAAACTCTCATCCCTTTTCTGTCCAACTCTAATGCAAGAGTTAACCGTTACTCCCAGTCCTTCAATTGTGCAACTGGTCAACTCTGGAACTGTCTCCCTCTGTCTGTATTCCCTGCTTCCTATGATCTCCAATCTTTCAAACGCAGTGTGTCCAGGCATCTCGAAATGAATGGATCTTGAATTTGGCTCTCTTTTGTGTTGTTTTTACAGTATGCAGGCCCATGGCCCTTGGTTCCTTCTTCCTTGCATAAAAAAAAAAAACTAAGGAAGCATCAGTTAAAGACTGGCCATTGATATGAAGAACAAAGGCTTGAGGCAGGATATGTTTGCCTGAAAATCTACAAAGTCAGGACCAAATTGCTGCAGCAGGTGTATTTGCTGAAATGGAAGAAACACAGTCTCTCCAGCTATAATGTTTAGCCTGACGGGTGGTACGACGGAAGGCTGAGGAAGCTCAGTTAAATATGAGGAGGCTATGAATCCAATCAGGGGTGGACTGTTTACAACAAAAACTTTTCCAGGCGGCACATCTCACATGGAGAGATCATGAACAAGTATGAGTTCACCAAGGAACACATTTGGCAGCAGATGATTGTGATCACGGGGAATGGCAGTGAGGGCAGCACTTAAAACCTGGACAAGGAAGAAGGACAACATATCTTGTGGAGATGAAAAAGATGAAGGAGGAAGCAGGGGTACTGTAAGAGAAGAAAATAACTCCCAGTCAGCAGCATGGAACTGCCAACAAAGGGGACAAAGGAGAGGACAATAAGAGGTGAGAGAGAGTTTGATGGGGAAGTCATTTATTCATCATCTAATCCAGTGTTACCCCAAGAAGAGCATAGGAGCCCAGCGCTAGGCAAGTTGGTCCTGATATTTAAGATAAGAGTGACTAGCATCACTTATCCTTGAGTAGTATTACATGAGTAATAAACCCCAACCACCACCCCTTGGATATAAACAAGCGGTGGCTCAACCCAATTGGAGTGCCTCAGTTGCCCACTAAACCACCAGGTGCCATTACTACTGACCAATGAAAATGGACAGAATCTGAAGGTGAGCAAAGGGACAAATCCAAACAAGAGAGGGAATGTGTACGGAGATCAGAGTGAATAGGGGTGCCAGTGTTGAGGATAAAAAGCTTGAGAAGAAAAAAACTGTTCTAATAAACGTCCTCTAGTGGTGATCACGGAATCATCCCACAGGGAATGACAGCAACTGAAGTCACCAAGAAAGAGATTTGGGGAATGAAGGAATGTGACAAAGTTAGAAAAATCAAGAAAAACAGAAGGGGAGAAATAGAGAGAGCTTACAATAATCCACTGACAGAGAAAGACACAAGAAGTATGAGGGATAGAAGAAAGAGGAAGAGGTTCAAAAACGACATCATTGTGGATGCGGAGAGCAGTGTCATATGAAAGAGGAGATCCAAGAAACGTATAGCCAGGAATAGGAACTGGGGAAGTATGAAGAATGGTTTCTTCAGAGAGATAAGAGGATTATGGCAGGAAATTAGAAAATGAAGGTCCATACGATGGGTACGGAAGCCTCAAATACTGTAAAGTGTTCCACTGAGGAAGTGCCATGACTATTAAAAATCAAGTGTTGGAAGAGCGCAGAGATTGTTTACAGCATTGAGGGAGAGAGTATCCAGGAGGCATGGGTAAATCAAGAATGGAAGTGATTGGGGAAGATAGGGAAGGCTTAGTGATCATAGAAGCAGCAGGTGGCTGCATAGAGGAAGAGTAGGAAGCAGAAAAGAGGGGAAGAAGAGGTGTAGGAGAGGTAGAAAGAATGGCTGGGGAAGGTTCAGGAAAGGTATGAGGTGTGGGAGAAGCAGGGAGTGAGGAAGGGGGGGAATGTATTTCTGCAGTGACAATAACAACAGAGGAGGGAAGATCACGGGATTGAAATATTATTTTGGCGATGTTGGCCGGTTGTTGGTGGCGTCCCCTGGGAGGAACTGTGTACCACTGCAATGAAAGGATTTGGTAATTTTGTTCTGAGAGGATGAGTTTTTATGTCTTATGCACTTTTGGGGAAATTTCTCTTCCCAAAAGTGATGCAGGGGGGATGGCAGACAGTACCTGTAGTTGAATTTAATTGGATGTTCAGAGGGATGGGGATGGGATTTCCTGAGGAATCTATTAACACTTTTACACTTTCTGCCTGAGCAGCACTCTGGACCTTGAGAAGGCGAGAACTGTTTGGTCTTATTGAGAATGTCACCGGTACCTACCTGCCACAACAGGGAAAGATGAAGTGAGAGGCCATCTATTTGGGATATAATATTAAAACACTTTGACCATGTCTGGGGACCAAAAAGAAAGTGGTCACAGTAAAGGTAGTGAGTTGAGAAGCAGCAGGACAGAAAGAGGAAGCTGAAGATACAGGACGGATAGATGAAGGAGGGCACAGAGGCAGGTAAGTCAAGGGTTACTATAGAGGAAGAACAGGTTGACAGTGGTGCACATGGAAGGGACTGTGAGGCAGAAGTTGGTGCAGGTGGGCAGAATGAAATAGGCAGGGGAACAGTGGAAAGAATCCGAGAAGTACCAGGAAGAGATGCCTGGGTTGCCATCAGGGTCAAAAATTCAGCAGAACTGTGGGAGGGGGAACCAGACCATTGCCATGATTTTTACTGAGAAGGAAAGGGCTCATCATGACGGATGAAAAAGAAAGGACTGTTCGGATGGAACCCAGAGTCCAGCCCCAAGTAGGGATCAAGCTCCAAGTATGCATTCCTTACCCTACCCTAGAAGGGACAGCAACACTATGTGGGAGAGCTAAGTCTCCCAGTACAATGATGGGCCACTGGCTATAGGCCAAGAGTCCTACCACTAAGCAACAGCACCCCTGGATCCGAAAGCTGCAGCTCAGCAGCAGTTCTGCCCCTGCAGTGGTCAGCCTCTGCAGAAGTCCATGACCTGGGGTGGTGATGAACCACCATGATCCCTACAATTGGCCAGACCAATAGCCCACAGGTACACCATACTCCTTCCTGTTGCAGCTTATTCTAGGCCACTGATGAGAATTTTGATGAGAGTGAGAGAGAAGAAAAGAAAGCAGGGGGAAAAAAAAAAGAGAGAGAGAGAGAGAGAAAGAGAGAGAGAGAGGCAAAAAAAAAAAAATACAATATCAGACCAAGAAAAACAATTTTTTCATTTATTAAGTAGTAGGCACTGGTGCATGTACACCATTAACTAACATGGTTTTATGTTATAAACAATGATGAATGGACAGAATTGTGCAACAATGTTGCAGCAGCTGTGACCCCAGGCTCATCTGAGGCGTTTAGACAAACAACAATGAACGTGCCACATTGGTGTTTTGAAATAAACAGTGTTAAAACTTTGTTTCATTGTAACTCATTAACCAGTAGCCCGATTTCAATAAATAATGTCTCAAAAAATTGGCATGTGGAGAGGATGGAGAGTGAAAGATTGATAAGGAGAGTGTATGTGAGTGAGGTGGAGGGGGCGAGAGGGAGGGGGAAGCCGAGGATGAGATGGAGGGATGGAGTGGAGAGGTATATGAGAGAGGGGGGTGTGAGTTGGGAGCGTGGTAGTGAAATGGCAGGGGACAGAGAGACATGGAGGTGATTTGTTTGTGGCCACCCTGTTCGGGATTGAGGCGTCTGGCAATAGATAGATAGATAGATAGAAGAATAAAATACAAAATATATAATATATCAGGTTATAATGTTGTTCAGTTATTAACCCTATACCATAGTACCTCCATGAGGCAAAAAACATAATTTGAAAATAACCACAAAAATGAAAATAGGGACAATCACCAACCCATGTACAGTTGTGGTGCATGTATTTAAGTGTTGTGGGGGGTGTGAGGATTAACAGTAGTCCAGTATACCATTGATCTAGAGCCTTCCATTCATCACTAACTTGTTTCAGATTAGGACCAGTGCCTCGCGTGTCAGTTTCCACTGATCCACTTACAGTCACTTTCTTGAGCACAGAACAAACTCTACGTTCACCTAAACCATGAATGCTGAGGAATGATGATCGACAAACATCATAAGCCACACTGGCATACTCGACACAATAACTAATCGTATGTGACTTGTGTGATTTATGGCCTTCGACACAAGGTCGCTCCATAGAAACACTTCACATCACTGGCAATGTAAATGTTCTGTCTGTTATAATCGCTCACTGTCCAAAAAGCTGTAAATAGATCACTCACTTTACCATCGCCCAAGTTGCTGAAGCAGCCACACTTACGAGGAAGACCAATTTTCTTAGCTGGCACTTATTTTGTGCTACAGTATAACTCACGTATGCTTCCCCAGCATTTTCTTTTTGCTTGGTAGCTGCATACTTCCAAGAAGATGGATCACGTTTTCTTTTCCATGCATGCTCAAGGACCTCCTGATTGTCAACAATGTGTAAGTCACTCATGCTGTGATGTAAATCACTGTAAATCTGAGGTGAAAATACAGTAATCCCTCCACTATTCGGCGTAATAGAGCCAAAGGCATGTCCGGACAGTGGTCTTGTCCGAATATTGGGCATGAAGCTCCAGAACTGGTCATTCATGACCCTAACCTATCAGAAAACTACCTTCCTACCTCCCTACCGGACATGTATAGCACTTATTTAGGTCCCTTTTCACATAAATAATGCACACAAAGCATGAATTAATTGAATTTTAACCAAAAAATGATGATTTAGAGGTGAGT